>JAKJHU010000220.1:0-217500 GCA_022316685.1 Progne subis subis | reverse complement strand
CAGGGAATGGCTCCCAGTGCCAGAGGGCAGCGCTGCATGGGAGATTGGCAATCAGGAATTGTTCCCTGGGAGGGTGGGCAGGGGCTGGGATGGAATTCCCAGAGCAGCTGTGGCTAGCCCCTGGATCCCTGGCAGTGCCCAAGGCCAGGCTGGACACTGGGGCAGTGGGAGGTGTCCCTGTGCCCCTGCTCTTGGCAAGGATGAGCCTTAAGGTCCCTCCCAACCCAAACCACTCTGGCATCCTGGGATTCTCAATTATCCATTTGGGATAACAGAAATATCAAATAGATTTTCCCCTCACATCAGCTCTTCTGAAGACCAAATTTCCATTTTCAAATCCCTTCAGCTGAGCTTCCCTCTCCCACTTTGCCCAGGTGCTGGGCGTGCAGCAAGCAGGATCCTGTCCTTCCCACGAGAGGTGTGAGGGCATCAGACACCCAACATTCTCAGGTGGTTTTTGAGGGATGTGGAAGTTGTAGCATGGCAGAAAATGTTCCTGGGTTTCCATCCTTGTCTTGCAATTCCAGTCATAGCTCAATTTCCCAGGAAGAGCTTTTTCCTGCCTTCCTTCCAGCCCCAGCTGATCACAAACACAAACCCAAAGCCTCTGTTTCTATCAGTGGCTCACAAAAGATCCTGTTCTTTGGTTTTTTTCTCCCAAAATGAACACAGGTCAGAAACCAACACCAGGATGTTTGCTGCACCCTGGATCTTTACCTTTCATCAATTAATATCATTAATTTCATTCATTAATATCACTGAACATATTCCACCAAGCAGAAAACTTTTCTTATCGAAATTATCCACAAAGTGGCATTTCACAAACAGAAAAGCACCTGGAATAAAAGGGAAATGGAGAGGGAGAACCCTGCCCCAGCACATCCCAAACTTCTCCAAAACCCTTCCTGAGGGACCTCCCAACACGGCACCATTTCTCCATTTCTCCAGCACATGAAGGGCTCCCCTGCCTCTGGGATTTCAGAGGGATTATTTGGAATGTAATTACCTGGGACATCCATCATCCCACCAGGAACAGGGCAGGACTCAGTGGGAGGCCCCACACTGCACCTCAGAAAAGTGGGGAAAACGAAAATCATTTTGCCCTGGCATCAATTTCCTCTTTGTTCTCTTTCTAAGCATTTCTCCTGTCAAATAAAGAATGTTCTGTGCATTAATCTCACAGGTGATTTAGGGCATTCTTGGGGGCTGGAGCATCATTTTTTCCGTGCAACAATTTGGTGTTTCTTTGTTATCTTTCCTTTTTGTCCGCGTCAGATAATTTTCTGTGTGCTTTGTGCATCTTTTATGTGGCTGGAGAGATGTTGGAGGAGCTTCTCTGCTGAGAGGAGGCTGAGGGAGCTGGGGCTGCTCCTCTTGAGAGGGGACACCTGAGAGGGGCATCAATGATGGGCACAAATCCCTTCAGTGGTGCCCAGCGACAGCACGAGGGGCACGAACCCAAACATGGGATGTTCCAGCTGAAAATGAGGGAAAATCCCTTTGTTTTGGGTGCTCTCGGTTTCTTTTCTGAGATTCAGGTGGTTTTAGAGTCTTTTTGCCTTCTGCAAAGCTCTGAGCCAGATGCAAGGAAGAGACGGAGTCTTCAGGTTCTGATTTTCAAGGCTGTGCGCTCTGTTTATTGTTTCTTATCTTACAATTTTCTCAGTGCCCAACAAAGGTCTGTGCAGCTGCTCAGGCATCTGACGACTCCTCCCGCACTGGGCTGCGGCGTTATCTTTTATACTAATTGTTACGTGTTCTTTATTTATCATTATTTGCCAATACCTATCACTTGTACTAAAAAAGTCATCCCTACTTTGACCTAATCTCCTTAAACTGCTTTGTGCCACCGTCACTGCTGAAATGGAGTGAGGGAAGAAGAAAGAAGCAGCAGGAGACAACGCCCCAAATCCTCCATCTTGCTCCCATCCACTTCCATACTAAAAACCCAAACCTACTGTTTTCTCACCCTGTGATGAGCTAAACTCCTCTCTTTCACACTCTTGTGGCCTGCAATCCCTCCCGCAGTGCAAGAATTCTTTCCCATGGACTGGGATCAAAGCCAATGTCTCCCTGGGCTCTGTGCCAGGGTCCCAGACCCCGCTGTCCAGGTCTGTGACCCTTCAGGAGCAGCCAAAGGAATGCCCTGGACTCCAACAGGGTGCCTTGTAACAGGCTGCCTGGAGGAGGAGTGGAAATACCTGTCTTGGTTTGAAAGACAGATATCTGCTAGGGAGGGGCGGGGCCTCTCTAGGAATGGGGAATTCCAATCCCCTCCCTCCAAGTTATTACAATTTAGAAGATCAAAGAGGCTTTTCAGTCAGAGCCATGGGGAAAGGAATCACACTTCTTTACTAGTAAGTATAACAACGCAAACTAACAACAACAACCACAGCATTAATAATAAACAGAACCAGGAACCTCGAGGGGCTTTGTTTCACAAACCTGGGGCAGTCTGATCCCTTGGGACCCCGAGAGCACCGAGCTGGAGCGGTGGAAACTCCCGGGCTGGTGGCTGGAACGGCGATGGTCCCCAGCGGGCAGAGGGGTGTCCTGGCAGGCAAAGAGGGGGTGTCCCGGCAAAGTGAGCGGTGCTGAAGGAGCTGTGACGGCTGGGCAGGGCTGGCCCAGCTCCAGCAGGGCAGGTGAGGAGCTGTGAATTCCTGGGTGCTCCAGCAGATGGTGGATGGTGATAGAATTCCCAGGACCGGACCCTTTGTTAACAGTGGACTCCTCGCACAGCCAGCAGTTGCCCGACCATCCTCTCCGAGATCGAGAGCGGAAGAAACCACCCTCAGCTCCTGGAGCCCCCGAGCCTTTCCCTCCCCCCCAAACTAAGTGATCCACTGCCCTTGCCACTTCTTCTGTGTGGGTCAAACACCCTTTAAGCATCAGTATTTAGTCTCTTAGCAACTTATGGGGGGCAAAAATTCTATAGGGAAAGAAAAAAACCTCCAAAACTAAACTTAACCCACCAGATACCTCAGAGCCCTGTGCTGCAGGTAGGGATGCGCTGGGACCAGGTGATTTCCAGCCACATCCAGCCTGGAATTCTGTGCCATGTGCACATTTTACATTCCGTTCTCACTGATGCTGTCATTAGTGCTGTTATCTGACAGATATTTTCTTCTTCTTTAACCCTTTTGCCCTGAACATGGACTATAAAAAGAAGCTTTGTAATTTTCCCCTTTTTTTCCCCGATAAAATTGTTCTGAGGAGCAAAATCATTGTTATTATGACTAAATGTTCTTGCTCTTTTTATGTAAAAAAAAAAAAAAAATCAAATCTTTAACAATAGCAGGGAAGGTAGAGAGAGGGCAAAATTACATTTCTCTGCAAAGTGTCTTTGGTATTTTTACACGCTGATTTTCCAGGAGAAAAGCTTCGGGGATCATATCAAATGAATTTTGCCATCAGAGTAAGAGATCTGTCTGCAGATGGGGAAAATAAATTTTAATTTGACAGAGAGCTTCGGAGACTGTGATAGAACCACAGAACTCATTTTGCTGGCAGGTGTGATCAGGAATTGGAGAAAAACACTGTTTCTGCTGGAGATCACTGCTGGGGAGCTTTGGGAACAGCCAGGAGTTGGTGGAAGTGACATTTTCCTGCTGGCGAAGCTCTGGATCATCATTCCTGGTTGGAATCCCCCGCTCAAACATGGGGAGCAGTGACAGGACAGCCCTTTTACACAGGGATGAATGTTTGAAGCCACCCAAAATTTTTGGCACCATCAAGAAGTGGTTTGGAAGTGGTTTGAGTTTGACTCCACCTCCGAGCCTCTGTTAGGGGTGGGTTTGGAGGTGAGGAGAGGAGAAGGATTCTGCCCCCTTTCCCAGCGTCCTGCTGGAAATGCAGGACACTTCTCCAGGCTGCTGCTGCCCTGCTGACAGGAACACATCCCCTCCCTGCTCCGACAAACGCTGGCTGTTAGAGAAACCTGGGATGGAAATTCCCCTTCCGGCTGGGTCCATCCCTCTCTAGAGCTGATGTTTTCTTTGCTGTTTTTCCCCAGTTTCATTTTTTCCCTCAGCTCTCCCTTTCCTCGGCCTTTTTTTGTGCTTTAAGCCTCACTGAGTTAATTCTGTGCTTCTGCTCCAACTCCATTTGGAGAGGGAATGAGAAGAGTGCGGGTTCATTTGCTGAATCGTTTTAACAAACTTCTCCCCGGTTTGAGGAGTTGTGAGTGATAAATCACAGCCTCCATCGTTGTGGGTTCTGACAGCAACATGGAAACATTTTTAAACAAAGGAATGAAAAAATACATATTTATCTAATGAATAAATCACTCTTGGTGCAGGAACAGCCCAGGCAGGGCTTCACCATGGCAGTGCAGGAATATTTACAGTACCTGGGCCAGAGAATCCCAACTTGATCCCTAAATCCTTAAATCACAGCCTGATCACTGAATCCTTAAATCACAGCTTGATCACCGAATCCTCATCTCCAGCACCCCGGAGTAAGGATGAGAGAACAGCAAATATTTCACACAGAAACTCAACGCTGTTGCTGAGATTTCATGGGCTTTGGTGCATCTGGGCTGGGCTGGTTTGGAAAAATGGAGATCTCTGACACTTCCAGCTGAAACTTCCAGGCTGAACTTTCTCTCCAGGGTTGGAAGGGACATTAAATCCCATCCCATGCCATCCCATCCCATGCCAGCCCAGCCCAGCCCAGCCCAGCCCATCCCAGTC
This sequence comes from Progne subis subis, assembly GCA_022316685.1. Lineage (NCBI taxonomy): Eukaryota > Metazoa > Chordata > Aves > Passeriformes > Hirundinidae > Progne > Progne subis. The sequence goes on along the minus strand of JAKJHU010000220.1, from coordinate 212,806 downwards.
CAGCCCAGCCCAGCCCTGCTGATGCCCTGGGAGGCTGCCTAGAACTGTGGCCAGACAAAGTTGAAGAAATAAAGTAGAGATTTATTAAAAAAGGCCTTCAAAGGACACACCCTGGGCACCACAAGGGCCTGGCTGAGGCTACACCCAGGATGCACCATGGGTCACGAGTTTTCCCACCGTTACCATTTTGGTCCATTTCCATATTGGGGTTAATTGTCCAATTACAGCTTCAGGCTATGCAGTCCCATCCTCCCAGCTCTCCTCAATTCGCTGTTTTTTGCAGGTTTTGGGCCTGAAGCTGCAGCGGTGTGCTTGGTTCTGGGGCTGGAAAAGGATTGTTTTGTCTGACTGAGCTGTGAGGAGAACTGGTGAACACGTTAAATGAAGTTCCGAGTTACATACCAGTGCAGTACTGAATCTGGAAAATATGAAAGATTAAACTTAAGGGAAAGCCCTGGCAGGGACACCTCCCACTGCCCCAGTGTCCAGCCTGGCCTTGGGCACTGCCAGGGATCCAGGGGCAGCCACAGCTGCTCTGGGAATTCCATGCCAGCCCCTGCCCACCCTCCCAGGGAACAATTCCTGATTGCCAATCTCCCATGCAGCGCTGCCCTCTGGCACTGGAAGCCATTCCCTGTGTCCTGTCCCTCCAGCCCTTGTCCATGGCTCCCACCAGCTCAGCCCATCCTGGGAGCAGTGCAGGCTCATCCCAAAGGAGGAGGAATTCACCATTTTTTGAGGAATGGGGTCTTGGAGGAGGGAAGAGTCAAGAGGAGCTGCTGTGATCTGCTCCACAGAGAAGGTGCAGCCCCAGAGAGAAAAGCTGCCACAGATCCCGTTCCACACTCGCCAGGAGCGAAGCAGGAGGAGAAAAGGGGTTGGGAGGGCTGAGGGAGATGTGAGAGCACAGGGAGAGGCCCCAGCCCCTCCCTTCAGCAGATTATCCCGGCAGTCCAGCGGTCTCTTCAGCCAGGATGAAAGGAAGAGCTCCGGATTAGTGTGTGCCCCATTATCCCACTGAATTCCCGTGTGGAAACACGTGGAATGTGAAGTGAGAGTTCAGGAGACCAAGCGAGCCTCTAGAATGTATGCTGGGCAGTAATTAGCTAATTAACAGTCTCCTGCTTGGCTTCAGGGGAATGTGCAATCCATTTTCCATGGAAAGCAGAGCACTGACCCTGTAATGGATTCTAAACTCTCCCCATCACTGCCAGGCGCAGGTGAGTGAGGGGAGCTGGCTCAGAGCCCAGACCCTAGAGGTGACCTGAGAGGTTTTCTCCAGCCTGGAAGAGTCTGTGTTTCTCTGAACGAGGTCTTCAGGCAGCATAAAAGGGCTTTTCTGTCCACATCCGAGCATCCAAGGCCAGGATGGACGGGGCTTGGAGCACTGGGCTAGTGGAAGGTGTCCCTGGACGGGGTGGGCTTTAGGGTCCCTTCAAATCCAAACCATTTCCTGATCCCCTGGCAGCATCCAGGATCCTTTGGATGTGATTATCTCTGTGCATCGTGGGGTCTGTAAACACTGACCCGTGTTTCCCTACAAATCAGAAAACCCTGGATCATCCCAGAGCAGCCCCCTGTAATATGAATGACGGCGAATTGGTTCCCCCACCCCTCTCCTCCTGTTCGTCACTGCTCTGGCACGGTGACACCGGTGACAAAGCCATCAGTTACTGCTGCTGCTCCCCACCTCCCCCCGGGCCTTCCAGCGATGCCTCGGGAATGATTAATTAAAGGGAGAAACCAAAAGACAGTAACTTAATTCAGAGGCACAACAGCTTTAGCAATGGAGTCTTGTTATTTGTCTATTTTTTTAATGTAGTTCTTGCAGAAACTCTTAATTTCCATACGAATACAGCAGGGAAACATCCCCGTGTGCGCCACTGGGACCGGGATAATTAATGGATCTAATGTGAAAGTTTAAGGTTCATTAGGTTTGGAATTCTGGCAGGTTTTTAATCAAGCACGTTCCAGCAAATCATTAAAAGCTAAACACAATTTGTAAAATCCTCTAGTGCTGGGAGCTGGCTGAGGGCAGGGGACGGTGGCACCTCTGGCACCTGTCACATCAGGCAAGGCAGCGACAGGTGACACAGCCCGATCCTGTCCTTGGCAGGGAGCAGAGGCGCCTGGGAAGGGGTCGATTTCCCCATAATGGGGACAATTATGGGACAGCCGAGTCAAAGGCAGTGGTGGAAGGTGATGTCCCCTCCCTGCCATTAGCATGTCACTCATCAGACCATCACAAGGTGTTAATTATGGTACAACGGGCCTGTGGCAGCTGGGGCCACGCTGGGAGATTCCCAGATTAAAGCCTCGCAGGAATTCCCGATCCTAGCAGGACAGGGACGCTGAGCTGTCCCCACCCACACCCCGGGAACGAGGTACCAAGGAACCCCAGGGACCCTGAGACACAACGCGGTGCCACAGCGAGGCCAGCATGTCACCAGCCTGGAGGGTTTGGATCATTCCTCATTTATAAATGACCAGGATCCCAAAGGAAACGGCTCCGGGAGCAGCTGTGCCAGCCCCGTGTGGCACTGAGGGGGACTCTGAAGGAAGTTCGGGACAAGATGCAAACCCACAGCTCCTAAAGGGCCCTAAAGACACAGTGAGGAATTGTGTCCCCCAAAAACCCCATGGACATGTGGGAAACCTTCAGCAGAGCCCTGATAAACCAGAACCCCACTTCCCTCCCAGTTCCAGTTATCCATCCCTGTGTTCTCTGCATTTTATTCCTTAAGCCTCCTATAAGCTTACAAGGTTTTCTTCCCTGTTTTCTTGTCCCTTTTCTCTTTTCTTTAAATCAGGAGATGCTGGGCCAGCAGGAATTCCCAAGTTTCAGCAGCTCCAGCTGCATTCCGGGTAATGATCAAGGACACGCCGTGGCTGAGCTCAGCTGGGCAGGAGCCAGAGCCATGGGAGTCAATCAGTGCTGGGGCCACTAATTAACTCCCAGCTCCCCATTCCCACCCCACTCCAAGAGAGCGGCTCCAGCCCTCAGACACTGCTCCACGTTTTTGGGATCCAAAATGCAGGAAAGGAGGCTGCCCTGCCTATCAAAAGAGAAACGGAGGTTGATTCGTGCTGGGTTTTAAAGGAGAGGGAAAGGCAGAGCTGATGGGCTGGGAGGGAGCCCCGAGCTGCTCCTGGATCTCTGGAAGTTCCCAAGGCCATGCTGGAACACCCTGGGATAGTGGGAGGTGTCCGTGCCCCTGGCAGGGGGAATGGGATGAGTTTGAATTTCCCTTCCTTCCTTCCTTTGGCAAGCTGTGAGGATTTCCTGGTGCCCTCCAGCGCTGGCTTTTATCCCCACCCTCACGTTCCCAGCCCTGCTGGGATCCCTCAGGCAGCCCTGGCTGGCACATGTCAACTTTCACTCGAAGAAGTTTGGCAACATCTGATCTTTGTTCTATCGATTTGCTCTGTTCTTGCCCATCTCCTGCAGATACTGTCATCCATCTGCTGGAACCTGGGATCACAGCTCAAGTTCAATCCCAAGTCTGATTGCCCCAGTCTCTTCTGGCGCTGCAATTTCTGGGACAATTAACCAGGCACGACAGAGAACCTCTCCCCGTGCCAAACTAACGCTGAACAGCAATATCTGGGTTTATAAACCAGCAATTATAAGGGGTGGGGAATGCTGAACACCAGCATTGGGTTTATATCAGCTGGATGTCCACAGGGTGCCTTCATTCCCCGCCTCCAGCGTTTCATCTGCCCACAGGAGAGGGGGAAAAAAAAAAAAAAAAAAGATTAAAAAGAAACATTTTTGCAAGCTCTGCTTAGAAGGAAAAAGGCTTTTGTCCTCATTGCTTCCCTGCTTCTAAACCTAGCCCTCCCCAAAGCTCTGCGTGGCCCTGACACCCTCCTGGAGGTGCCTTTTAAATCGTGTTCCTTTCATGTCCCACTCTGAACCAAACATCTGTGGCCTTGTTTCTGTTACAGGAGATGAGAATTCCCAAGGATCCATTGTGGCAGGTGACCACCCAGGTGACGCTGAGGAGGCAGCTGAGTTTATTACCGCTTTGAAGACCTTTTATGTATTTAGTTTAATGCTCCAGAACATCGCAAAATGGGTTGAATCCCTATTTTAGACGGGTCTGAACAAATCCCACTCTGCTTTTTGGGTTTGCAGCTCTCCATGGAAGGGCCAGCCCTGGCTCTGGCTCCTCCTGACTGCAAAGTGAGGATGCTTTGGATGACTCTCTGTTTTCCAGGAGCCAGGAATTTGTTCCACCGCTTGTTGGAAATGGGGCAGGGAGTGGTGACTTTTAAGGGATGTGACTTTTCCAGTCGTGCTCATTCCATCACTGTGATTATTCGAAAGCTTTAGGAGTGTTAAAAACCCAACTTTACACATTTTTGGAGCTTCTGAAAACGGTCTCGTATCTGATTCCGTAATAAAAGCACATCCTGTGCCCCAAAAGTTCATGGCCTCAGTCATTTTCACAGTTTCTTGTTTATTTTCCCTTGGTCTAGGTGACGCTCAGGTCTCAGCTTTGTCCCAAGTGCCATCACAAATGTCATTAAAGTTCCCTCCCTTAGCCACATTCCACATCCACTCTCCTCCACCCAACAGCACCTTCTCACAAACGTGAATATCAGCAGTGATTTATGGGGTAATTTCACCGTTTTTGACACTGTGTTGAGCATCTCCTCTTTGATGTGCACTTCAGCACCGGGGAAATTTAACTTTAACAGTCTCTGTAGCATTTCCAATTACTTTTGATTATGAAATAGAGGGAAATTCAGTGAACTTTGCCAATCTGCTTTTGATGGTTTTCATGGCTTTTATATTTCTGTAAGACAGGAGGTTTGTGGGAGGAAAAGATCTGATTCCTGATGGGGCACAGATCAGGCAACGGGAATTATGCCGTTTGTCCGGACACAATGGTTGTTCCCCCTCTAATTGCATGGAATCAACCTCGCTAATGATAAAACACTTTCTTCTCCTCTCACACCGAGCACACACAACCCCGGAACTTTCACAGTCATCCCAGAAAAGGAGGTGGAAACACAGTGCTGGGAGCAGGGAAGGGAAAGATTCATCAGTCTGAGGGGCATTCCTCTGCTCTCCTGCGGGACAAGGGGAAAAATCAGAGTTAGACACAACAAAGCCTTGAAGGAGCCCCATTAAAAGCACCTGACCTGAGGCAGCTCCTGATTTTGTGGGGCTGGGAATGTGGCTGGAGCTGCTGCACTGGGGGCAGTGAGGGGACAGATCCCAGCCACGGGGACAGGGACAGTGTCCCCGAGCCAGGGGCACTTGGGGAGCTCATTTTGGCACAAATGGGCCTTCCCCCGGTGACTGCTTACGGTCATTTTTGATTTATCTTCCTCCCAGAGGGAGAAAGGGACCACAGAGCTCTTCCAAAGGCTCCAAAGGGAATGTGAGACTGTTGGGACAGGGTTAAAACACCCCACAGCTGGGACAGAGCTCCAAAGGGGCTGTGCTGACTGTCAGGATGGGCTGGAAACATCCCACGGCCAGGACCGGGATCAAAAGGTGCTGTTCTGAGTGTCAGGACAGGCTAGAAACACCCAGGGCTCCAAAGGTGCTGTTCTGAGTGTCAGGACAGGCTAGAAACACCCAGGGCTCCAAAGGTGCTGTTCTGAGTGTCAGGACAGGCTAGAAACACCCAGGGCTCCAAAGGTGCTGTTCTGAGTGTCAGGACGGGCTGAAGTCACCCCAGAGCCAGGCCAGCCCTCAGAGGGAGCTGGCTCTGCACAGACAGGGATGTTCCTGCACCCCCAAATTCCTGCAGGAGCTCCTTGCTCCCAGCAGTCCAGCCTGAAAAGCAGGATGATCTGGAGAAAGAAACAGGAATTCCTCACACCTGGCCTGTCAGGGCACCACGGAGCAATCCCCAGAGCAAAGGCTGATGAAGAAACCCCTCGGGATATGTGAGAAGCCAGAGAGCTCCTGGCCCCAGCAGCAAATCCTTCACTGCAGAGATTGCTCCCCTGGGAGGCTGGGACCTGCTCCCAGATGTGACTGGAGCTGGAGGCAGTGTCCCTGTCACCTCCTGGACGCTGGGGTCACACCCCATTTCCCAGGTCTAGGTTTGAATCTGAAACTCTCCAGATTCTGAAGCGGGAAGGAAGTTCCTGGCTCTTTTCACACATTTCACTCCCTTTAGGATCTTTCAGTTATCTGCCCTAGCTAAACAAACACAGACTGAGAATTATTTTCCTGTAGGGGTCGGGAGCTGCTGTGTAAAATAGGAATTGTCATGTGCAATGGCACACTGTCTGATGCAATTCAAATGCTTTTCACCCTTCTGGGCATAATTACTGGGAAGAATGAAAAAAAAGGTTCCTTGGAACCACGGCACAATTCACACCCCGAGCCCCTCCTGGTGCAAATGAAAGCAATTTCATTACTGTTCCGGCGCTGATCAGCGCCGAGCAAATCAAATATCAATCAGCCGAAGCTTGGGCGATCCAGGAGGTGATTCCAGAGCGACGCTGCCTCTGTAATGAGCCCCTGCAGTGACACGGAGGAATTGGAGTTATTGAATTCCGGGAACAGACAATTTGTACCCTCTCAAAGGCGCTCCAGTGCTGTGTCCCTCTGTCACCGCGTGGCACAGGCTGGCACGGGGAGCCCGGCTCGGCACGGTTTGCTCCTCCTGGTTATGGCAGATCCCCGGGTGTTGGGGAGGATGAAGCCAAAAAACCCTGTGAATATGATTGTCTATATTCTGAGAATGTAAAACCTGTAGGTGAGATAGAATTGAAAGTAAGTTTTGATGTTTGAGATGTATTAGGATACTGGATGTATGGGAAAACAGTTCTGTGACAGCTGAAGGTCACCTGCAGCCAGACCCAGAGGTCAAATGGGATGTTCTGTGTCACCCCAATGTATGGTTCATCCCACACCTGTGACCCTCCCCTGAGGTATCAGCTATCTGTAACCCCATCGGCACAGATCCTGTTCCAGCCCACCTCGAGAGCCCTGATCAGGGGGCTGCGAAGGTGGCTCGGTCTCTTTGCTCTTCCTCTCTTTGCTCTTTGCTTTTTGCTCTCCTCCACTCCCTACCTCTCCCTTCCCCCTCTCCCTCGGCCTTGCCACGAGCTGTGCCTGGCAGCTCAGAGCACGGCCTCACATCCTGTACAATAAACCTCATCTTCTAAAACCCAGCTTCAGAGATCTCTCTTCTACATCCATCCACACCATCCTGGAGTCCGCAGCAGCAAAGCAATTTCTACACCCGGGGCCCTGTGAGAGCAGGATGTGACAGACAGAACCTGCAGGGCCTGCCTGGAGCCCGGGCAGCGTCCTGGGAGGGGACAGGCCCCCGGTGTCACATCAATGCTGCCACTTCGGAGCTGCCAGGGCGCTGCCAGGGCTCGCTCCCAGCTCGGGCAGGGATGTCCTTGCACGTGGGTCACGGACACCGGCTGATTTCATCGGGGGCTGGCAGCTCTAGGTGCTGGCTTGATGGTCAAAGGACCAATCTGACACCAAAAGAGAGAAAAAATCTGCCCAGAGGCTGTTTCTGTCCACTCCCAGGGATGCCAGTTGTTTCTCTGCACCCAGGGATGGCAGTTGTTGGGGGGCTCCTTGCTGGAGCTTAAATTCCCTGCATTCAGGTGGTTTTAGAGTCTTTTTTTCCCTCTGCAAAGCCCTGTGCCAAACGCAGGAAAAGATGGAGTCTTCAAGGTTGCATGCTTTGTGTTTATTAGTTCTTATCTTACAATTTTCTCAGTGTCCAGAAGATGTTTGCTGCGGCTCGGACATCTGGTGACTCCCCCCGTCCCAGGGCTGTCCTTATCTTTTATACTAATTGCTACGTATTCGATATTTACTATTTATTACCAATGTCTATCACTATTACTAAAAAGGTCATCTTTACTCTGACCCAATCCTCACAAACTACTTTGTGCCAACATCACTGCAGAAATGGAGTGAGGGAAGGAGAAAGAAGGAGAAGGAGACAACGCCCCAAATTCTCCATCTTGTCCCCATTCACTTCAATACAAGAAATTCAAATTCACTGTTTTTTCACCCTGTGATATACTAAACTCCTCTCTTTCACACTCTTGTGGCCTGCAATGCTTCCTGCAGTGCAAGAAGCCTCTCCCATGGACTGAGATCAAATCCAGTGTCTCTCTGAGCTCTGGGCTGTGGTCCCAGACCCCCCTGCCCAGGTCTGTGGCCCTCCAGGGCAGCCAAAGGAATGCCCTGGGCTCCAACAAAAGGCGTTTGCTGTTGGTTATTTTTCACCAGCTCGGCCGCTTGGCTGCTCCCAGTCACCCAGGTGGGAATGAGGAGAGCAGCGTAAAACCCGCGGCTGCTTGCAAAGATCTCATCAGCGACATGAAGACTGCGGCCTGCGGGCACAAAACCTGCTCCAGGGGGGCTGGGACCCGGTGTCACCCTCCTTTGGCCCTTGGTGCCACCTCAACCCTGTCCTGTGCTGCTCAGAGACATCCCCTCTGCCCCCCGTGAATTCCCGAGCTCTGATGTGTTCTGGTGGGCTCTGATGAGTTCTGATGGGTTCTGGTGGGCTCTGATGGGTTCTGATGAGTTCTGATAGGTTCTGATGGGCTCTGATGGGCTCTGATGGGCTCTGATGTGTTCTGATGGGTTCTGGTGGGTTCTGATGAGTTCTGGTGGGTTCTGGTGGGCTCTGATGGGCTCTGATGGGTTCTGATGGGTTCTGGTGGGCTCTGATGGGCTCTGATGGGTTCTGGTGGGTTCTGGTGGGCTCTGATGGGCTCTGATGGGTTCTGATGGGCTCTGATGGGCTCTGATGGGCTCTGATGGGCTCTGATAGGTTCTGATGGGCTCTGATGGGTTCTGATGGGTTCTGGTGGGTTCTGATGGCCTCTGATGGGTTCTCATGGGTTCTCATGGGTTCTCATGGGCTCTGATGGGTTCTGGTGGGCTCTGATGGGCTCTGATGGGCTTCTGATGGGTTCTGATGGGCTCTGATGGGTTCTCATGGGTTCTCATGGGTTCTCCTGGGTTCTGATGGGTTCTGGTGGGCTCTGGTGGGCTCTGATGGGCTCTGCAGGGCCAGCAGAGCTGGGGGGGCAGCCCAGGAGCAGCTTCTCCCACCACTGCATTGCCAAAGGACAAGGGGGGCTTTGCCACTCGAAACAATTCCCTGTTCCCATTCCCACTCACATTTGTTTAACTCCTCCTGTACCTATTGTGTTGATCATTCTGATCTGATTTTTCCTCCCTTTCCTTCCCGAAATCCTGGAAGCTGCTGTGTGTCACACAGAGCTGTCACCCTCTGTCCTGGGAGCTCAGTGCACTGACAGCGACCCCTGAACTCAGCCTTTCACCTTCTCCCGCCGTGCCCCAGCTGCGGATCCAGACATGGATCATTTGGGGTACAAACGAGGGGATCCCCGCGTTCCCAGCTGCCCCTGAGAGCAGCTGGATGCGCACTGGAGCTGCCAGGACGTGGCTGGAGTGGCCCAGGGAAAGAATGAATATTTATTATGGGAAGTGCTGCAGTTGTTCTGATCCTTGTCTCTCCGTGTCGTGTCACTGATAACCCATCCTAACAGGATGCTCCAGGTGTGCTCGGAGACAGCGTTAAATGTTAGATCCTCAGGCCTTCCCAAATTCTGTCACCCCAAAGGGCTGAGGAACTTCATTGAACAACCTGTCCTTAACACCAGCCCTTTATTTCTCACCCTCTTTCCTCCCTGGTCTTAAAAATCTCTTTAGTGATTTAAAACTCAGGACAATTTTTCTCTGCTGATCAGGTTTTCCACTTTAACCTCTCTGCTGCTCCCCTCTGAAGCAGATCAGAGCTTATCAAAGCTTAGATCTCCTCTCTGCGAGGCTGGGTCTGTATTTACAGCCACTAGGCCCAGAGAGCTGCTGGGGGAATCCAGGCTGTCCCAGCACACCCAGGGGACACAGAGGGACACAGGGAGAGGGATGTGAGAGGTGACTGAGAGGAAGGACAAGATTTGTGTTTACAGACAAGCCCTGGGTCTGCTGGTAGATAAAACCAACGCTGAGAGATGAGAGGAACAATGGGAAGGATTCCACTGATTGATGGGTGGATGGAAAAGAAGATTCTTGCCTTTACAAACAAATCATAGGTTTGTTTGTAAATGAAATTGAATTTTGAAAGATGAAAGCAACAATGGGGAAAACCCATAAATCCCATAAAAATTAAAGATTTGGGGGGGTTTATACATTAAAAGGGGAATCTGAGGCATTTCGGGAAGTCTGTGCCTCTCAAGTACCTCAGCCAATGGGGAAAGAGAGAGGGAAATGCGGCCGGGAAATTGGGATAAAAAGGAGGCTGTGTCCTCTGAAAAACTGAGAGACCCCGGGGGAAATGCCCCATGGCCTCTCCCTTTATTGGAATAAAGTAAAAGGGACTCCTCTGTCTCCTTTGTGGACATAAACCTCTGGTGTTCATGGATTAATTTTCCTAACAGTGACCCAGCACAGGTTTTTTTGTGCTATCCCAGAGCACTCCTTATAAACTGTTTGTAAAGTGGAACTGGAGCAGAAATCCCAGAAACTTTCACTGGGATTCTTCCCCTGTGTTTTTTATTGAGAAACTTCAGGTAAAGTTTTACTTGAGCTGCAGGATTTTGACAAAATTCCCAGTGAGCGCAGCCCCAGCTGTTTCAGATCATCTCCATGAGGTCTTGCCACAGCTGAGGAGTCAATCCCGGGTCACAGGGAAAGGGAAAACCCCCAGGTCTGAACACCTGAAAAACCTCAGCCAAGGCAGAGTGAGGGCAGTTCTCCGAGGACAAAAACCAGGGCTGCCCTGGAGCAAACCCAGCCCAGCAAATCCTGCGTCCACCACGAGCGAAGGACTCGAGGTGCAGCCCCGTCTCCTGTGCACATCCGTGATTTCTGCAGGAATTGCTGCTGCTCCCAGCACAAACACACCCTCACTGTCCAGGGCTCCAGAGCCTGCAGCTTCCCCATTCCCAGCACGTCCAGGCTCCCCACAGAGCCCAGCTGGGATGTGCCAGGATGCTCCTGGTAGGATCTGACAGCTCCTACCTGAGCTGGGCCATTTGCTGTTGGTTCAGCTCCACTTGGCAGGTTTGCTCCTCTTCTGAGTGTCCCCAGCTCCAGCGCTTCCAACGCAGGTTTAAATGAGGGAGATTTACATCATTCCAGGCCCACAGTCAATTTTCCTCCACGGTGATTTGTGGCTCCCCTTGTAGCTGCACCTGTCTGACTGTGACCTGGGGTTAACTGCGTCTCTTTACAGGCTCACATCCTTCTCCTGGTGCAGAGGTCTCCCCCAGCCCCTGGATCGCAGCACAAATTGTTATTTTCGGCTGCTTTGTCATTTTTTAGCTTGATGTCTAAAGGGTTTTGATAGCCCCTGCAAAGTTGCCATTACAGCAGGCTGCCCATGAAGCCATCCACCAGCTCTGTGCATCCAGGGAATTTTGCTGACATCTTCCCCCCTCTCGCTTCGGATGATTGGCACTGCAGAGCTACCTTTTGGAAGTGCACACAAATGGAGCTGATTTTCAGGCTTGGCTGGAAAATCTACATCCCGAGTAGGATTTTTTTTTTTTTTTTTTTGTTGTTGTTGTTGTTGTTGTTGTTGTTGTTGTTGTTGTTTTAGTGTATTAACATGGAAAATTTCTTTTGAAGAACTTTTGTCGGGAAGACAGATTAAATAGGAGCAGACACCTCCTAAGCGCTGCAGGAGCAGCCTCTGTGGAGGATTCGAGGATGAAGAGTAAGAAAAGGTCAGATTTATGCTGGGGCTGCAATCAGTGCAAGTGTTTGCTTGAAGACTGGATTATTAAAGGTCCTTTGGCATCTAATGATGTCAAATTACTTCACAGAATCCTGTGCTGTGTCTGAAGGCGTGTCCAGCCTGGTACAAAGCGAATGGCTCAGGAAATGTGCCCTTTGTGGGAGGCTCCAGGAGCTCAGGGATGCAGCCCCAGGAGCTCAGGGATGCAGCCCCAGGAGCTCAGGGATGCAGCCCCAGGACTGGAGCTCAGGGATGCAGCTCCAGGAGCTCAGGGATGCAGCCCCAGGAGCTCAGGGATGCAGCCCCAGGACTGGAGCTCAGGGATGCAGCTCCAGGACAGGAGCTCAGGGATGCAGCTCCAGGACAGGAGCTCAGGGATGCAGCTCCAGGACAGGAGCTCAGGGATGCAGCCCCAGGACTGGAGCTCAGGGATGCAGCTCCAGGACAGGAGCTCAGGGATGCAGCCCCAGGAGCTCAGGGATGCAGCCCCAGGAGCTCAGGGATGCAGCCCCAGGCAGCTGCTGATGCCCAGGAATCCTGAGCAATGTCCAGCTCCCGGAGCAGAGTGGTGCTGATGGATTTCTGCTTTTCCACCTGGGAGCTTTGCTTCCAAAATTCAATGTGTGAGCACAGCCCAGCTCCCAGGGATAGCGCAGGAGTTCCAGAGCTGAATGACCCCACATGGATTTGCTTCCCAAACTGGCAGTTCTTCCCAGCAGTCCTGGTGCTTTCTGTCCCACTTTTACCCCTTCCAACCACTCCTTTTCCATCCCTGGGCTTTGCCCTGTGGCAGTTCCAGCAGGAAGCTGTCAGGATCGTCACATAATTAATAATTTTCAGAGATGAGGAGCTGGGATTTGATTGAATTTGGGGCACGCCAGTCTGAAAATGGTATAAAAACCCACTCTGGTTTGGGTGAGAAGGAGCTTAAAGCTCATCCATTCCACCCCTGCCATGGGCAGCGACACCTTCCACTGTCCCGGGGTTCTCCAAGCCCCCGTGTCCAGCCTGGCCTCGGACACTGCCAGGGATGGGCAAACTGGACAAACTGCTCTGCCAAGGCTGGCAGGAGCACCTGCGAGGGCACGGCCTGGCCAGAGACAGGGCACGCTCGCTCTTGGAAGGTGAGTACAAAGCACAAAAATCCAATCAAATAAAAAGATCCACGCAGAAATTCCTCCTGATGCCCAAGCCGACCCTCCTCTGGCCCCTCGTCCTGTCGCTGATCTCCTGCGGTAAGAGGCCAAACCCCACCTTGGGGTGGTCGGGTCGTTACTGCTGCTCCAGGGAACCACGTCCAGCCCATGTCACAGAGCCCAGTTCATGGGGACAGTAACACAGTGAGCTCTGCTCCAGCTCTCTGATTCCAGGGTGATCCATGGCAGGATCAAAGCTGACAGCGTCCCTCTGTCTCCTGTCAGGCTCAGCTCCTCTGCAAGGAGCGCGTTTGTGCGGTGATTAGAGATGAAAGGTGATTGTTTCCCCTCCTCCCATCTCAATTCTCTCTTTGCTCACAGAATTCAGCTCTCCGCATCATCTCCCACCACCAGGTATTTTCTCCCAAGGGGGAATCCCCATCTCTCCTCAAGAACCAGAACTTTTTCAGAACAAAAAGAGGTGAAATTCACCCCCAAACTCCATTATCCCTTGGTTTGGGTGTCACTGTCACCCCAGCCTGGATCGGAGCCAATTCCTCTGATTTGGCTCCAGGGCTGGGTGGAGTGGGGAGAAGAGCAAACCGAATTTGACAAACTGCCTTCTTAATTCATTTACATCCAATTAGCATTAATTAACTGCTGGCTACAGTATCACCCCATGTAATTATGTATCACAATAAATAATCCCAGGCTGCTGGGGGAAAGGCAAGAGCAGGGAAACTCCTCCAGTTGTAGTGGGATGATCCTCAAAGCACCCTAAAAACAGCTCCCACCATGGATCCAACCCCTCCCTGTGCCTCCTTCCCCGAAAAGGGAATGTTTGCACCCAATCCCTCCCCTCGGTGAGATCTTCAGGTTGGCACTGCAGGACGGTGGAATGCTCAGTTGGCCACCAGCACTCCCCAGTTTAGGATTCCTGATTTTCCCTGCTCTTTTGAGACTTGTGGAGCTTTTCCCCACTGCAGGCCAAGGCAAGCTGAGTTACTCCTTTTAAATTTATTTTTTAATGGGCAGCCGAGGTGTAACTGATATTTGACATGCTGGGGACACACGATGGGCAGGAGATCCAAGCGAGGTACGGGGGGTTCCAGTCAGGGGGTGTTAAGGACAATACAAACAGGACAACAAAACCACAACTAACAGGGAAAAAAAGGCTTCTTTTAGGAGCAGGAGAGCAGGAAAGCAAACACGATGTGAGGCTGGTTCCCCACTGAGCTCCATCTCTTTGCTCTGCACTTCTCGGCTTGATCCTCCCTGTTCCACTGAGCAAATTCAGTGTGACACTCACAGAGAGGCCGCTCGTGAAAAACGGGCAGATTTTTGTCAGGTTGTATAAATGGATTAGCCAAAGTGACACCGTGTGGGAGGCAGAACCATCTGAGGAGGAACAAAATCACCTCTCCCTTACAAGGTCTGGATTTCACCTTCCATTCCAGTGCCAATTGGAAGTGGCACTGCGGGTAATGGACTTGGTGAGATGTTAAATGGAAAAGCACAGGCAGGATAAATAATCTGCGAGTGCTGGTGGTGTCAGAACAGCAGGAAAAGCCAGGGGCTGGGAGAGGCTGCAGGGCTGCTCTGGGTGCAGAGGTGAAAAAGGGCTTTTTAATAACCCCAAAATATGAGATGGAGTTGTACTTTGAGTGCCAGCTGAAGCTGTTTTAGTGTTGGAAAGGTAAAACTGGGCAGGTTTGGCCACAGAATCCCGCTGAGCTGCTGAGCTGCTGGTGAAGGGCTGGGATCTGATCCCCAGTGGAATTGGGGCGGGACACAGGAGAACCCAGGGGAGGTTCATTTCCACGGAGCCCATTCCCTGTGCCTTTCAGACCAGGGTGGATTCCTGTTTGTCTGGACAAAGTGAGACCAAATCCCTTGGGCCTCGGAGCTCCCTGCCAGGGATGGGAATTTGGGACGTCCCTTGCCAGGAGCAGGCAGAGCGTAATGAAGATATCCAGGATTTTCCTGTCCCCAGCCCACATCTCCTGGCTCAGGGAGTTTGGACAATGCTCTGAGGACAATGCTTCCTGGGGCTGTGCAAAGCCAGGAGCGCTCAGTGACCCTCGTGGATCCCTTCCAGCTCAGGATATTCCATGACTCTGTGAGTTTTCCACTCCCAGCCCCAGCAATTCCCAGTTATCCAGGAGGTGAAGGAGACAGCCTCAGTGTGGCCATGCCCTGTGACCCTCTGGCTTTGGGGACAGGGACAGGGACAGGGACAGGGACAGGGACAGGGACAGGGACAGGGACAGGCTCTGCTCTGTCCCTCCCAAACTCCACCAGCAGCTCCAGGCATTTGCTCAGCAGAGCTTCTCCCCACGGGAATCATGTCATAATTCACAATAATCCTTATTCTGAATGCTCAACCTGTCCTTTCTGGGAACACCCCATGGAAAAGGGGGAAATGCAGGAGAGGAGAGGGAGGGGAGAGGAGAGGAGAGGAGAGGAGAGGAGAGGAGAGGAGAGGAGAGGAGAGGAGAGGAGAGGAGAGGAGAGGAGAGGAGAGGAGAGGAGAGGAGAGGAGAGGAGAGGAGAGGAGAGGAGAGGAGAGGAGAGGAGAGGAGAGGAGAGGAGAGGAGAGGAGAGGAGAGGAGAGGAGAGGAGAGGAGAGGAGAGGAGAGGAGAGGAGAGGAGAGGAGAGGAGAGGAGAGGAGAGGAGAGGAGCCAGGAGCACTCAGGGCAGGGCAGGGACAGCAGCTCCCCCTGAATTAACCCCGATTGTGGCTGAGGTTCTCCTAGAGCTCCAGCTGCCTCCTCGTCCCTGCTCAGCTCCATTTCCCCCTCCCCTTGCCTGGGTTATGCTCTGCCTGCTCGGAGCCCTTGGAATTCCATTTCCCCTCGGGATTTGCGCTTTGGTGCCAGTGCAGTTCTGTGTTGGGGCATTCCGTGCCGCTCCAGGCTGGAATTCCGAGCAATCCTGGCAGGAGAGTTTCCCAGGAGCGCAGGCAAAGCTGACTGCTGCCACCGCAAGGCTGCAGGCATTCCCCGATCCCGGCCATTCTGTCATCCTCCGGCAAGTGAAGGGATGTGAAAGCATCTCCCAGCCCTCATCTCCCCGGCAGGACAGGGCCACAGAAACATTCCTTCCTAAATCCTAGGGGCGGCTCCTGCCTGAGGCTTGTCCTGCTGGAGAGCTCTCCCAGCTCCTGGAATGCCGGTCCTGTCAGAGGGGCTTCAGGGCATGATTCCTTCACCACTCGTCTTTTGACTTCCCTGCTCCACACAGGAGCCAGTGCCAGGCCTGAGGTGGGAATTCCCAAAATGCTCTGGGAAATGTGGCCTTGGCTTCTTCCATTTTCTGCCTGCCAGAGCCACAGTTCTCAAGTATCTTTAATTCCCTTTTTAAAATTTTTATTTCTACTGCAACACCACTCCTTTTCCTCATTTCATTCTTTCCCATGGCTTTGATCACGGGGGATTGATTATCACCAGGGTGCCACATTTGGGAATTCTCCTGCCCTGGCGATTGGAGGCCCCTCCAATCCAGGGAAAGTTTTCCTGTGGTAACAAGGGGCCTGCTGACCCCATCCAGGCTGCAGAGAGGGGCCAGATCCCCCCAGGAATAAATCATTGGAGCTCTGGGAGCTCAGCAGAGCTGCACCACCGCCAAGGGACCAGGGGATCAGCACTGCAGCAGCTGCAGGCAAACCCAGATGTGGAATTTGCTCTTTCCCAGCTCCCGAGATCCAGAGCTCTGTCTGTGGTCCCCGGAGCCAAGGGGAGGCTTTAAATCCATAATCCTTTAATACAAAGGATGGAGAGACATTTGTCCTCTAACAGGATCATCAACTGCTCAGGAGACAGAGCCAAAGCTTTCTCACCTCGTGGTGACTCTGTTAGCGCTGGTGGGAGTTGTTCATCTTGCCCTGGCTCTCTGGCAGGTGTGAAATGAGAATGTGTGCAGGGTCCTTCTCCCGAGGTGAATTACCCCCATCCTTCAACCAAAATAACCAGAAAGGACCTTCTGAACCAGTCCCTGGCAATCACAGGAACAGGGAGTTAAAAATTCCACTCCAGCTCAACCTGACATCATCACTGCCCGGAATTAAGATGAAATCCTTTCGTATCCCAAGGCCAGGAGCTGCTCAAACTCCGGTGGGCCGTGGCAGGAGGGCAGGGGAGCCTGGCTGCTTTCCCCTGCTTTGATGGGTACCTGTGGAAGGACGTGGATGTGGCCCCACAAAGCACTGGTCCAGGTCTCTCTGCAGAGCGAATTTTCCTGCTCCATCTGCTGCTGGCTTCCCTGGAATCATTCCCTGTTCCAGCTCTGGGGACACTCCATGCCAAGGCTGCCCTTCCTTCCCTGCTGCCAGCACTGCTTCCAGCAGGGCAGGAATTGGCTGTGAGTGTGCAATCCGTGGTCCTGGCTGCTCCCGAGGATCTCCTGGCTGCAGAGGAAGGGCAGGAATGCACAAACAAGCTGACATTTTCCCTTGGCACTTCCGTGGGCCCCGTGTTGTTCCCAGGGCTGGAGAGGTTTGCTCTGCCCATCCAGGCACTGCCACAGCCCCGAGCCCAGCGGCAGCCCCAGCGTGGGTGGGTGTGAGGGAAAGGAGTTTATTTCCCTTCTCAACGCAGAAATTCCTCCATATCCTAGGAAAGAGAGGAATCCCTCCTTGGAATGCATCAGGAATTCTTCCTGAGCAGCTTATCTGTGCCAGGCGTGGAGTCAAGCACCGGCAGCACAAAATCCTCTCAGAGGAGAACTTCCCCCAAATTTCCCACAGCCAGCTGCTGCTGCTGCTGGTCTAAAGGAACAATTCCTGTGCTCCCAGCTCTTTGCACAAATTCCACAACGCTTACTGAGGCATCTCTGTTCCTTTTTCATAAAGGAAAACGTTTCTTGTCCTCTAGGCAGCACAGCGAGAAAACCTGTCACACGTAAAGAGCTGCAGCCGTCATCCAAAGAGCTCCTGATTCCTGCTCGGAGCTCCCCGGGTGACTTTGGGCAGATCCTGGTGTCCCTGCACTGTCCCACTCTAGCAGAACACAAAATCCTTGCTCCTGTCCTGGGGAGTTTTAGTGCTGAGCTCAAGCACAGCCCCTCTGCTGCAGCCCCCCCTCACAGCACGGGGACACCGGTGCCACCTCCCTGCTCCAGGAGTCCTCAGGACTTCCAGATCAACTCTTCCCTAAGGGTGAAACATTCCTGCCAGCCTGGCTCCAGCTGGGATTCCTTCAGAGGGAAAAGTGGAACTGCAGAAATGTTCCTGCGTGTCCTGGCAGCCTGATTCCAGCCCCAGCCAGAGATCAGAGGAGCTTTCAAAGCTCTCGGAGCAGCAAAAAGCCCAAAATGTTGTGCACAGGGTTGGTTCAATTAGTGCCAATCAGGAATCCATTAGCAGAAATCACAGCTGTCCTCGGGGAGGGGAGAATACGGAGCCAGCATTCCAGAGAATCACTAGGGAACCACCAAAGTGCTCCTCAGAGGTCTGGATTTGGGATTTGGGCGTGTCACAGCTCTGCCAGGAGCACACCCAGCTCCGGGATGGGGGTGTCACAGCTGGCCAGGATGGGCAGATCCCTGCAGGAGAACATTCCTCTTCTCCCAGGATTCGGGCTCAAGAGGGGAATGGATCCCGGGGAAGCAGGGACAGGAGCAGAGGGAACGGCCTCAGGCTGGGCCAGGGGAGGCTCAGGGTGGACAGCAGCAGGAATTTCCCCATGGAGAGGGAGCTCAGGGATTGGAAGTGTCCCAGGGAGGTTTGGATCCCCATCCCTGGAGGTGCCCAAGGAATTCCTGGAGATGGCACTGAGGGCTCTGGGCTGGATCTGTCACAGCTTGGACTCGATGATCCTGGAGCCCTTTCCCAGCTTAAAGAATTCCATGATTCTGTGCCTTCCTCATCTCTCTGTTACCCAAACACCCCTGGGTGTCTCTTTGGATTTTTATCTCCAAACCTGCTGAACAAAGCACGGATCTGTTCCTCCAGCCCACACAGAGTTAACCCGAGCCTCACCGTGCATCCCGTCCTGCAGCATATGGAGAGACAATTCCAGGCCATCTGGATCTTCAGCAGCCATCAGGTGCTGCGCTGCTTACACCTGTTAGGAAGCAGGATAATTAAAGGGGGGATGATATTGCACTCCAGCCTTGCTGCATTTTATCAACCCCTGCTTGTCTCTTTTGGCTGCGGGACCAAAGTTCTGCTTTGCAATTTGCGAAACAAAACCCATTTGCATCAGGCAGAAATAAAGACGGGTGAACCTTCGTAGCCCGAGCAGATGTTTTTCATTAGAAAATAATTTGTCAAAAGGTAGAGAGACTCCTACTCATAATTTTCAGAGCGGCTTCTCTCACTTTGGAGGGTAACGAGACTCAATTTAATTGCAAATGGGCTGCACGGCCACGAGGACAAGGGGAGGGAAAGCAGTGAGAGCATGTGCTGGGCTTTTAATCAAAATCTGTCCCCAGATGAAGAACCCGGGCTCTGTTCTCCCCGGGACAAGTGCTGGTTTCTGATTCCATGTCAGAGCTGCTGGGTTCCCACCTTCGGAGAGAAATCAGCATTTGAGGGAATGCAGAGAGAGGGCAGGAGAATTTCGCTGCATCCATGAGTGCATCACTGAAAAGCGGCTGTTAATCCCTGAGAATCCCAGAATCCTGAACATCCTGAGTGGCAGGGGAGGATCAGGAATCCAACCCCTGGCCCTGCCCAGACAACCCCACCCCATGCCTGGGGGTGCTGTCCGAGCCAGGCCGGGCTGTTCCCTCCTTCTGCAGCTCCTTATCAATCAAATTCCACCAAAAAGAGCCCAAATTATGGGGAGGGGAGCCCAAGGAAGGAGGAGGTGCTGGGGAGAACTAAGGAGCTGCTGGGGAACTCTGTGCTCCCTGAGCCCCAGGGGGTGGTTCTCATTTCCCGCAGCCAAAACTCTGAGCTGCCCTTAGCAAGGCAACAAAGAGCATTAAAATCTCCTCCAGTTCCTGGCCTGGGCTCTCAAAACCTCACTGTGCAGATTTTAAGGGATGATTCTTCCTTCCCTATTCCTAAAATCAGGAGGTTTCCTGTGGGGAATTGCTGGGGGAAATTCCAAGTGTCCCACAGGTTTCCAGGAGCCAGGATTCCCCTCCAGAGCATTTCCAGGATATTTTCACAATGTTCCAGCAGGGACAGCGGTTCCAATCCCATCCTCAGCAAATCCTTCTGCTGTTCCCATGGAAAATGAGGATGGTGTCCTCGTTGTTAACACACAGGCAGATGTATCTGTATCTGTATCTGTATCTGTATCTGTATCTGTATCTGTATCTGTATCTGTATCTGTATCTGTATCTCTATCTGTATCTGTATCTCTATCTCTATCTCTATCTCTATCTCTATCTCTATCTCTATCTCTACCTCTATCTGTATTTCCTTGCTGACCAAGGAAATGTTGATTTTGTGAAGGCAAAGACACTGCTTGGACTTCGGGGGAATAATTCCAATTTTCCATGAAAATTTGCATGGAAATAAATTGCCCTGGCTGCTTATCGTTCAAATTTTGTGTGCTTTTCCCTTAAATTTTTCAAAGGCTTTCCTTATAATTTCAGGATTTCTTCTGTTTTCTTATATTATTTTCAGCACATGGAGATGCAGTTCAGGATATTTGGGGTGTTTATTTGAGGTATGAGTTCTATTTCCAGAGCATCTGATTTGTAAATATAAATGTCTGTTAAAGAATAGAGACCGGAATTTTCTAAAGAAACAGATAATTATGGCAAGCAGGGGAAAATGCAGCTTTGTGCATTTGCTGAGGCTCCCCAGGTCTGCAGTGATGCAAACCAATGTTTGGCTGCTTAATCAATCCGGGGAGATTTTGCAGGTCTGTAAAAATGGGGCAGAAATCCCAAGGGGAAATGATTCCTTATTGACATTCCTGAGCCTGGTTTGATGAGAGAACAGAGCTGCTTAAAGAGGAGAAATGACAAGGGGAAAAAAAAAAAATACCCAAACATTTCCCAGCACTGCTGAAGTTTCACTTAAATCTCTGCCCAGATGGAAATTCCAAACTTCCTGAAAATCTGAGCTATTTAAATCACCTCATTAGATATTTAACTCTCCTGCCACGGGTGATAAAATCAACCAAAGCCTCTCTTGAACATCCTGGGGCCTTCTTGGGAAAGAGCACGAAGCACCAAGAGCTCATGGAGAGTCTCACCCCAGCCCTGGGAAAGTGAAGAACTCCTTCATCCAGCCTGAGCAGGCAGCTCTTCCCTCTCAGGAGGGCTCCTGAGCCTGATTAGGGAGACAAACAGCGCAGTTTGGGGAGGAGAGGAGGATCCCGTCAGGGCTGGCCCCTCGGCGTCACAGCTGGGCCGCTTCATCCCCCCACTGCACATCCAGAACCCAGGGATTGGCCAGTTTTTCCATAAATACAGAAATAAACCCATCCAGGGGCGCTGCAGGTCCCAGGCAGTATTTACTGAAGTCATTTCCCACCTGTTCTCCCTGGTTTTAAATTTCCCTCCTCTGCCTCCCCTTTGCTTCCCACGCCTGTGACGCTTTCCTGCCCCCATCCTGCACAACCTCCTCCTTCCGTCCCACCAGCTGCTCTTTATCTTCTTTTTTGGAGGGTTACTGAATGTTACTGATGAATTAATAGCAAATAGGTTGCAAGACAAATGGTTTTAAGGAGCTCAAGCCACCGGGCTCCTCTCTCCTTCCCCGTCTGGAGCATGCAGGGTTTTAGGCAGTTTGGGGTTGTTTTTTTTTAAAGGAATCTACGGCCAAGCACTGAGATCCCATTGGAATCCCATGGATTTGGGTTGCTTGAGGGAATGTCAATCTCGGGTTCTGTTCCCAAGATTCAGGTGGTTTTAGAGTCTTTTTGCCTTTGGCAAAGCTCTGAGCCAGACGCAAGAAAGAGACTGAGTCTTCAGGTTCTGATTTTCAAGGTTGCGCGCTTTGTTTATTGTATTTATCTTACAATTCTCTCAGTGCCTGTAGAAATTGCTCCTCTGCTGCAGACTCCAGGACGGTGTGGATGGATGCAGACGAGAGATCTCTGAAGCTGGGTTTTAGAAGATGAGGTTTATTGTACAGGATGTGAGGCCGTGCTCTGAGCTGCCAGGCACAGCTCGTGGCAAGGCCGAGGGAGAGGGGGAAGGGAGAGGAAATTCCAAGAGAGGAAAGTCCTTGGAGAAGGGTGCCAGGCAAAAAGAGCAGTCCAGCCCCTTGGGACCCCTTATCAGGGCTCTCGAGGTGGGCTGGAACAGGATCTGTGCCGATGGGGTTACAGATAGCTGATACCTCAGGGGAGGGTCACAGGTGTGGGATGAACCATACATTGGGGTGACACAGAACATCCCATCTGACCTCTGGGTCTGGCTGCAGGTGACCTTCAGCTGTCACATAACTGTTTTCCAGACATCCCATAGCTAGGACATCTCAGACATCAAAACTTACTTTCAATTCTATCTCACCTACAGGTTTCACATTCTCAGAATCTAAGCAATCATATTTATAGGGTTTTCTGGCTTCATCCTCCCCAACAAGTGCCCAACAAAGGTCTGTGCAGCTGCTCAGGGCATCTGGTGACTCCTCCTCACACTGGGCTGTCACTGCCTCTTACACCAATTGTTACCTGTTCTTTATTTGTAGTTATTTGCCAATACCTACTACCTGCACTAAACAGGTCATCCTCTGCTCTGACCCAATCTCCTTTGTGCCACCGTCACTGCGGAAATGGAGTGAGGGAAGAAGAAGAAGCAGCAGGAGACAAAGCCCCAAATCCTCCATCTCGCTCCCATTCACTTCCATACTAAAGAACCCAAAATTATGATTTTTCACCCTGTGATGAGCTAAACTCCTCTCTTTCACACTCTTGTGGCCTGCAATCCCTCCCGCAGTGCAGGAAGCCTTTCCCACGGACTGAGATCAAAGCCAATGTCCCTCTGGGCTCTGAGCCAGGGTCCCAGACCCCCCTGTCCAGGTCCCTGACCCTCCAGGGTGACCACAGGAATGTCCTGGAGTCTGACAGGTCAGAGCCTGGGAGTGAGGGCGCTGAGGCTCAGCCTGAGCAGCAGTGGGACATGAAGAGCAGCGTCCCCAGCCAGGCGTGATTCCTGCACATCCCCATCCCTGCTCAGCTCCTGCAGTCCTCTCCCAGCCCCTGCTGCCCTGCCCACCCTGGCACTGAATCCCACCCTCCTTGCCAGTGACATTTCTTATTGATTTTTAAAAAGCTTCTGCTTCCCCACACTCTGGCACTTTCACAGTCCAGCCCTGCAACTTCTTCATCCAGTACTTGCTTTTGATTTTATTATTTTTGGGGTTTTTTTTTCAGCCAGGCTCTTCTTGAGGCACATCCTCTAATTTATAAGTTTGTCCTGTGAAAGAATAAAACCAGGATAAAGCATTTGTGACTGGAGCTGTCGGTATTACTGCCTCGTAGCTGGCAGCACCCCCTTGCAGTTGCTGTTCCATGGGTGGGGTCTCTTCAGAGAAGTGCAATAAAATTTCAGTTTTAATCAGGTTGGAGCTGCAAAAGCATCTGAGGAGAGCCCTGGCCGGAGGCCCCAGAGAAGTATTTATGTTGTGGTCACACCATAATCATCCATCAGACACTGGGTGGGAATGACAGCGTTGAGCTGGAAGATGGAGCTTTGCTGTGCTTTATTTCTGTGTTTATGCCAGGAGAAAAAGCTCCTTGTGCCTCTTGGAGGGACACAGGGTGAGGCAGGGCAGAGATTTGGGGCTGCGCTGAGCTGGGGTCAGTTCTGGCAGAGCTGGACCTGATCTGCACCTTCCCACAGGGAGTGGAGACCTCAGCTGGCACCGGGGGATGTGAAATCCGCCAGCTCCATCCCCCAGCCCTGCCCCTGTGGGGTTCAACCCCTCCAGCCCAGCCCCTGTAGGGTTTAAATCCCCCCAGACCAGCCCCTGCAGGGTTTAAATCTCCCAGCCCACCCTCTGTAGGGTTCAACCCCCTCCAGCCTAGCCCAGCCCCTGTAGGGTTTAAATCCCCCCAGCTCAGCCCTGCCCCTGTAGGGTTTAAATCTCCCAGCTCTGCCCCTGTCAAGTTTAAATCCCCCCAGCCCTGCCCCTGTGGGTGAGGAGAGCACAGGCAGGGAATTAGACCCCGCATCCCATGCTCAGATCAGCTTCAGGACTGGTCCTTAAGCACAATTCCTGAATATTCCATTTATCTGTTCTCCCTCTTGGCATTTTCTCCACGGCCACAGCCAGCGTGGGCCCAGATCCCAAATTAAGCTGGAGCTCGGTGCCTGAGAGCCAGCGTGGAACGGACAAACTCCAGGGAAGGTGTCCCTTGTCCCCATGGCAAGGTTGGAACTGGAGGAGTTTTAAAATCCCGGCCCAAATCTGGATTCTGTGATTCTGTGA
Organism: Progne subis subis; assembly: GCA_022316685.1. Classification (NCBI taxonomy): domain Eukaryota; kingdom Metazoa; phylum Chordata; class Aves; order Passeriformes; family Hirundinidae; genus Progne; species Progne subis. Next base: position 188,605 of record JAKJHU010000220.1, on the reverse strand, counting down.
GGCTCTGACATAACGAGCTGAAATAACATTTTTTTTCAGACAATCCAGGTTCTGTTTGGACAGACCGGCTGTGAACTCCAGGAACCCCTCCAGTGCATCTTTCCCTAAAATTCCTGCTGGAAACTCCTGGTTTTTATTGAACACCGTGATGATAAAGAGGACAGAATCCTCTGCCTGAGGAGAGAGTGAATTCCACAGGTCCCATGGCATTTCGGGGACACCTCCTCCAAACCCTGACTCTTCCCCTCCAGCTCCAAACCTTCCTAAGCTGCTTTTCCCTCAGCAGCGAGGAGAAAGGGATTAGGATCATCTGGAGGAAGGAATGAATGCTCCCGAGGTTTTGTGCAGCGGCAGCGGCGGCAAAGCCGGATTTAAAAATCCTGGCAATTTGGATTTCAGCTCCTTTTAGATGGAGAGAGCGAAATAAAAAGCAGCATCCCAACAAAAGGGAGCTGCTGAGGCTGGCCCGTGGCTGGGAATCGGCTCCTGGAAAATCCGCCCTGAGACGGCTGTGCTGTTACAATGAGCATTAATTAACGAGGCCGAGGCTCCCGGGAAAACCTGACAGGGACATATCCAGTGCCAGACCCCTGCTTTCCGGAGGAATCCGTGTGCAGATACACGGCAAGAGTGCGAGGCACGTGGGCACCGGCTGTGCCTGGGGTTTATTCCACGTGCAGTGGGAAATGGGAGGGGATGGAGCCATCCCGGGAATTATCCCAGCCCGGAGCAGGGTCCACGGCTCCCTCACTGCTCCTCCTTTCCCGGCCCTTTTAGCACCTCTGCCACTGGAGTTTGATGGGTTTCACTTGGATTTTCCTTCCTGCAGCCTTTGCCCGGCATTTCCTGCCCACAGCAGCGGTGCGGGAGGCACGTTCCCCTCCCTACGCCCACCTTTGGGGTATTCCCAGCGCTGTCCCTCTTCTTTCTCTTCCCTCCTGCTCTCTCCAGCCCAGCAGCGCTCCTCAGAGCTCTGCTCCTGCCCTCGGAGCTCCCCTGCCCTTCCCTCCCCTCTCTGCTTCCACCGCTGCTGGAGCTGAGCGCCCCAGACCCGTCCCGGACGGAGCTGGGCTCTCCCCGAGCCCACCCTGCACCTCTCGGTGCGTTAAACCGGACTCAACTCTGCCCAGCCGCCGCTGGGCTTGGGCTGTGCCAGCAGCTACTGCCCAGCTCTGTCACCGAGACACACAAAGCAGGCACACGTAGACGAGAAGTTTCGCAGGGCAGAGAGGTTCCTCCGTGCCAGCTCAAGGCTGAGTCAGGGCAGAGAGAGCCTCCTTGTTTATTTCTTATTTTTTATACATTTGTGGGTCTGGCTGAACATTGGCTTCTGGGGTTAAACATCCCTCAGCCTCAGTGGCCAGACCAACTGTCAGTTACAGTTGTTTTCAGGTTAGAAATATGCAAACAAAGGACAGAGAATGAAAAACAAAGGATTTGTTTATGTTACATCTGTGGGAAAAAAGTAGAAACTGCTCTTAATATTGTGCAGTAGCTAAAAGATCTGACTCCATTTTTATGAAACTCAAAAGGCTTTAAAAAACTCAGAAAAACCAAGGTAACATAGCTCCAAACGCAGCCCTGGGAGAGCCGGGATCATCCAGGACTGGCACCTGAGCAGAGTTCCTGACAGGAGTTTGGTAAGAGGCCTCACACAAGCTGTGGCTGCTCTGCGCCACATCCTCGGGGAAATTCTTCTCTCCCAGCCTAATCTGGTGCTCCAAACGGAGAATCTCTGGGGTGGCACGGGAATTTTGGGATTCCTCCGCTTCTGGAACTGCGCTGCCAGAGCTCACCCAGCCTCCACACACCCTGGAATCACCATTTCCCTTTTCCAGAGAAAACCCAGAAATCTGGATAGAAACACCTGAGGGATTTGGCCATGGGTCAGACTGCCCCGATCAAGTATTTAATTACGGAATAAAGGAAGACCTGAGCTTGTTTAAATTAATTGCAGAGACCCCTGGCACTGCAGGCAGCTCCGGGTGTCACTGCTTTGCCCAGCAAATCTTGCCAGCAGCTGCTTTATCATCCCCAAAAAGAAAAGGAGCTCTTCAGCGATGTCAGTCCTCAAAATGTGGAATTGTTTCCAGAGGAAATGTGCCCCGGAGGTGTTTGGATCGCTCAGAGCAGCAGGGGAAAGGCTTTGGGAGTGGATGGGCTGAGTTAATGAAGGGTTTTTCCTGTCTTCACTGGTCTCTGACCCCGGCTGATGAAAATAAAGGGCATTTCAACACCAAACTCACAGCCCTGTTTTGTTCAAATAATGGCTCTGCTTAGCATTCCGGCCCTGGCTGAGGGAGAGTGTTTATTTTATCCTGGAGTTTAATTGAATCCCCACAAAGCTATCCCCGGGCAAAATCACTGGAGAGCAGGGCTCTAAAAATAGGAAGTGTGGGGACACGTTTGGGACAAAGTACTGAGAGAAGGTGACTTTTGAGAGCCATAAACGCTCCCTCACACCCACCCGAGCTCCAAACGCTGCCAGCTCCCCGTGAGTCAGAGCAGGATCCTCGCGTGCCCCTCCACAGTGCCAGGGAGGCACAGCCCCAGCCTGGCCCAGCTCCCACTGTCAGGAGCCCCAGACTCGCTGGGGTCGGTTCTGGGCTGTTCCACTGAAAAGCAGAATTGTTTCCCACAGTGCTGGTCCCCATCAGCATCATTCCAGGGGGGGAAATCGTTATCATGGTGTCATAATGATCGTCATGATCTCTTAATCGTTACCATGATGTCATAATCATTATCAGGATTATTCTGTGGGGGAATCATTATCATGATATCATCATAACTGTTATCATGATGTCATAATTGTTATCATGATGTCATAACCATTATCAGGATTATTCCATGGGGGAATCACTATCATGATATCATCGTAACTGTTATCATGATGTCATAATTGTTATCATGATGTCATAACCATTATCAGGATTATTCCATCGGGGAATCACTATCATGATATCATCATAACTGTTATCATGATGTCATAATTGTTATCATGATGTCATAACCATTATCAGGATTATTCCATCGGGGAATCACTATCATGATATCATTGTAACTGTTATCATGATGTCATAATCATGATTAGTCCATATGGAAGAATCATTGCCATGACGTCATAATTGTTATCATGGTGTCATAATTATTATCATGACATCATAATCATGACTATTCCATATGGAGGAATCATTGCCATGATCTCATAATCGTTACCATGATGTCATAACCATTATCAGGATTATTCTGTGGGGGAATCATTATCATGATATCATCATAAGTGTTATCCTGATGTCATAATCATGATTTTTCCATATGGAGGAATCGCTGCCATGATGTCATAATCGTTATCATGGTGTCATAATTGCAATCAGGATGTCATAGTTGTTGTTATGATTATTCCGTGTGGGGGAATCATTATCACGATGTGATAATCATTACCATGATGCCATAATCATGCTTGTAATGATTCATTCTCATTATTACACCGTGTGAGGGAATAATTGTCGTGATGTCGTAATTACTGTATGATTATTGTGTGGGGGATTCGTTATCACCATGTCATAATCATTATCATGCTATCACAATCCTTATCACGATTAATCCATGTGGAGGAATCGTTATCTTGATATCATAATCATTATAATGATGTCATCCTCCTTATAATGATTATTACGTGTAAGAGCATCTTCATCGCGACATCATGATCATTGCAATCATTATTCCGTGCGGGAGATTCACTGCCGTGACATCACAATCCTTATCATGGTTATTCCCTGTGGCCAGCTGCCTGGCTGGAGGCGTTTTGCTCTGGAGGAGATGGAAATCCCTGCCAGGATTCACCAAAACTCCGTGGGATTTCCTTCTGAGGAGCAGATTCCGGTCAAATCCATGAGACAGCTCCGTGCAGAGATCTCCCAGGGCTGGGGTTTGCCCAGTCCCTGTGACTGTTCCCAAAACCAACCCCTCCATCACCCCCCTCTGCCTGCTGGAGGTGACACATTTAACGCCCTGCACTTGTTTGGAAGGGGATAATTAAAAATGAAATGGATTTTCTCCATTATGCAGCCATTATTGGCAGCTGTGCATTAACTGGGGATTTCAATTAATAGCTCCTCCCCACTCCAGCTTTTCCAGCAGCCAGACTTCTCCCGGAGCTGATTGCTAATGCCCCTTCATCCTCCAGCTTCACGGGCATTTACCTCCCACAGAAATCCAGGAGTTTCTCTTAGAAAACACAGAAAAGCAGCAAAAAGCTTCAAATGCCTCTGTTCCAGCCCAGCTCCCTGGCCAGAGCTGATGGAAACCTCTGGATTTTTCCTTCCTCCATGGCCACAAAATGCTGATGTGGCTCTTTCCCAGAACCTCGTGCAGGTGGGAACTCAGCTCAACTCTCTGGGTTTTGATACCTGAATTTTTGGTCTTTGCTGATGCAGTTCCTCTGGCTGGGAACATTATTCCGAGCTGCAGCCCGTACGTGACTCAGGTGAGGCACCTGGTGACCCTGGGGTGTGACGCCAATGCTAACAGGTTGTTTAGTTGGAGAAAGAAAAATCCTAAAATACTTTGGGAAGCCTTGGGAATAATCCCTAGGCTGGATCTGGGCACTGTGGCACGGGCACAGCCAGGCCCAAAGTGGCTTTGGAGAATCTTTACCCCTAGCCTGGGTTTAATTCACAGCCAAGGCTGCTTTATCCCGGATTTCCCATTGTGACTGGTCCCAGTTCATTGCGGGGGCTCCGAGGACCACAGGACTCTGAGTAAAGGGAGCTCGAGCTCCACAAACGCTGCAGCCAAAGCTCTGAGGGCACACAGGGCTCAGCTCCTGGCACACCAGGCTGGAAGAACAGAGCGGTTTGGAGGCTTCAGAGGCAGCATCTCACCCCCAAAATGCCCGAGGCAGCTGGGCAGGGCCAGGCACTGGGAGGGTTTGGAACGGGCACAGGAACAGGGAGAGTCACAGTCCTGAGGATTGTTTCATTGCCAGTGGTAGTTCTTGTCGACACAAGGAGTGGGAAGAAAGGCTCCATCCACCTTCCGCTTGAGGTCACCTCTGAGTTCCGCCTGCAGCCCTGACGTGGCAGTGCCCACGGTGCCTCTGCCCACAGAGGGTGACTCAGGGCTGAGCTCGAATGTCCTGCCCAGGGTGAACGCCCCCAGTGAGCTGGATTGATGCCAGGGACCCCAAAGGAACCTGTGTGCCCAGCCCGAGGTGACACAGGTGTGCCAGGAGCCAGAGGAGAGGAGGGAGCTGTGCAGGACTCACCCCCAGGCAGGGTCTGAGCAGTCAGAGCTCCCACAGCCAAACACCCCCGGAACAACCAATCCCCAGGGGCTGCTGTGCCCCGGGAGCTGCGGGGCTCTGCTGCCACCACCCAGAGCTCTGCTGCCACCACCCAGAGCTGTGCTGCCACCACCCAGAGCTGTGCTGCCACCACCCAGGGCACTGCTGCCACCACCCAGGGCTGTGCTGCCACCGCCCAGAGCTGTGCTGCCACCACCCAGAGCTGTGCTGCCACCACCCAGGGCACTGCTGCCACCACCCAGAGCTGTGCTGCCACCACCCAGGGCTGTGCTGCCACCACCCAGAGCTGTGCTGCCACTGCCCAGAGCTCTACTGCCACCACCCAGGGCTCTGCTGCCACCACCCAGGGCTGTGCTGCCACCACCCAGAGCTGTGCTGCCACCAACCAGGGCTCTGCTGTCACCACCCAGGGCTCTGCTGCCACCACCCAGGGCTCTGCTGCCACCACCCAGAGCTGTGCTGCCACCACCCAGGGCTCTGCTGCCACCACCCAGAGCTCTGCTGCCACCACCCAGGGCTCTGCTGCCACCACCCAGGGCTGTGCTGCCACCACCAGAGCTGTGCTGCCACCGCCCAGAGCTGTGCTGCCACCACCCAGAGCTGTGCTGTCACCACCCAGGGCTCTGCTGCCACCACCCAGGGCTCTGCTGCCACCACCCAGGGCTGTGCTGCCACCACCCAGGGCTCTACTGCCACCGCCCAGAGCTGTGCTGTCACCACCCAGGGCTCTGCTGCCAACCCAGGGCTCTGCTGCCACCGCCCAGAGCTGTGCTGTCACCACCCAGGGCTCTGCTGCCACCACCCAGGGCTCTACTGCCACCACCCAGGGCTCTACTGCCACCACGCAGAGCTGTGCTGCCACCACCCAGGGCTCTGCTGCCACCACCCAGGGCTCTACTGCCACCACCCAGAGCTCTGCTGTCACCACCCAGGGCTCTACTGCCACCAACCAGGGCTCTGCTGTCACCCCGGGGCTGTGCTGCCACCACCCAGAGCTCTGCTGCCACCAACCAGGGCTCTGCTGTCACCCCGGGGCTGTGCTGCCACCACCCAGGGCTGTGCTGTCACCACCCAGGGCCCTACTGTCACCACCCAGGGCTCTGCTGTCACCACCCAGGGCCCTACTGTCACCACCCAGGGCTCTGCTGTCACCACCCAGGGCACTGCTGCCACTCCAGGCTCTGCAGAGCTCCCAGCCCTCTCCATCCTCCTCAGGAAAGCTGCCAGGCACAAGTGAAAAGCCAATAAATTAAAAAGCTGCCCATTTCAGTCTCCTTTAATTGTTCTCCCTCAGCCGAGGTGACTGATGGTGATTCATCTCCCTGGCAGCGAGTGCCAGACTGCGGGATGGATGCTGGGGATGCAGGAGGAATATTTGGGATGAGTGATGGCTGATGGAGCCCTGCTGCTCCTGCTGGAGCTGCTCGCAGCCCTGGGGGCTCCTGCAGCAGCACAGGGATGTTCAGCCCCTCTGAACCCTGAGCATCTCCGAGCACACGGGCTCAGGCCAGCCCAGGAGCTGCTGGACAGCCACATCCAGGCTGGGGATTCAGGATTCAGCCACATTCCCATCTCCCGTGCTTTAGCAGGATTAGAATTGACATTACACAGCACTTCATGAAGAGCCATCCAGGATCAAAGCTGCCTTGTGCCAGATTCTCTCTGCATTTATACCCTGGGACTGAACAATCCCTACCTGGAGGGTGGAGAGGACAGTGGGATCTTAAAAAGGACATTCCTGCATGGAAGGCACCTGTGAGGAGCATAGCTGGAAGAAGAACTGGAGAGGAAGGCACATGTTGGAGAAAACCTGAGAGTCCTCCAGGCTGAATGGAAATGGAATAGGGACCAGGGCAGAGAGAAACCTGGAAAGTCCTCGGGATCACCTCAGTGCCTTTGTGACAGGAGCTGCAGCCCCAGTTCAGAGATGAGCAGGCCTGGGGGAAAGAGGCATCATCCATCTGCTGTGCTCTCCAAGGATCCTGCCAAGGCCCCCTGAAAAACACAGGGAAGCTCAGTGGGATAAAAAAAGAGGTCATGGCATGGATACCTGGTTACAGATGGGACAGAGCAGGACAAGGGCTCTGTTCCTGCAGAGGATCCAGCCCTGGGGGCGTTCCTACGGCTCCCCGAGCGTTCCTGGTGCTCAGGAATCACCCTGAGCCAGGAGATCTCGGTGTGCCACCAAGCTGGGCAGATCTGTGTCACATCCCTGGGCAGATCTGTGTCACCCCAGGCTCCACGGAAGGTGACAATTGTGCCCAGATCGTGCCAGCCGAGCCCCGGCAGAGTGAGAACTTCCCGAGTGTGAGGAGCTGGTTCCAAGCTGAGGCACTTCCTCCTCTGTCTGGAGTCTCTCTGGGAATTGTCCTGTCCCAGCCCTGTCAGGGGCCATCCCCCTTTCCCACATGGAGAAATGTCCCTGGAGGCTGCAGGGGACTCATCCCCATCCCACAGCCCGGAGCAGAGAGGGAGGCGCTGGCCCGGGGCAGGGGTGCAGAGCACTGTGATAATCCACAAGGGATCAGGGATCAGGGATCAGGGATCAGGGATCAGGGATCAGGGAAGAGCAGCCCCTTCTCCCTTTCCTTCTGCATCCCACAGGGAGCTGGAGAAAGCCTGGCCAAGGATGGGACTGTCCTGCTGGGCTTGGAGCAGTGTCTGCTGCCCCTGGGAGGGGTGGCACGGTCCATGGCTGTTATTCCCACCCCTCACATCCCTGGAGCTGGGATTGCCAGGAGCTCGGGCTCGAAGTCAGTTCGGCCGAGCACAGATTGACTGCAGGGACGCACCAGTTCCTGGGCGAAATTCCTGAACTCCATTAGTGGCTAATTACATCAGATTTCCCGCTGCAGACTCCGAGTGGCAGTGAGCCCGGGGTGACAGCGCTGGGAATGTGCAGGACAGGGAGGAGGAAAGCAGGAAAGAGCCGAGGGAAGGGGTTTAATTAGCTTAATTTGCAGCGCAGCACCTGCCCCAGCCTCCAGTCTGCGCTTCCCTGGGCCGGGGCTGGGTTTGTCTGGGAATAAATTCAGGATTTAGTGATGAACTGGGCGCTGCGGTGATGCTGATGGGGAGCAGCACCCAGAGCCCCTCCCTTCCCTGGGAGTCTCCCAACCCTTCCACAGCTCCATCCCTGCCCGAGTGGCCGTGTCACTGCCAGGCTGTGACAGCACCATCCCAGCCCTCCCTCCTGGAGTCTCCCCTCATTCCCATCCCTCCCTCCCGGAGCCTCCCCTCACTCCCATCCCTCCCTCCCGGAGCCTCCCCTCATTCCCATCCCTCCCTCCTGGAGCCTCCCCTCATTCCCATCCCTCCCTCCTGGAGCCTCCCCTCATTCCCATCCCTCCCTCCCGGAGCCTCCCCTCACTCCCATCCCTCCCTCCTGGAGCCTCCCCTCATTCCCATCCCTCCCTCCCGGAGCCTCCCCTCACTCCCATCCCTCCCTCCCGGAGCCTCCCCTCACTCCCATCCCTCCCTCCTGGAATCTCCCCTCATTCCCATCCCTCCCTCCTGGAGCCTCCCCTCATTCCCATCCCTCCCTCCTGGAATCTCCCCTCATTCCCATCCCTCCCTCCCGGAGCCTCCCCTCATTCCCATCCCTCCCTCCCGGAGCCTCCCCTCACTCCCATCCCTCCCTCCTGGAATCTCCCCTCATTCCCATCCCTCCCTCCTGGAGCCTCTCCTTCCCCCCATTCTGAAATCCCTTCTCCCGGGGGTTCCCGGAGTGAGGAGGGGAGAGCTCCACAGCCGAGGGGCACAAGGATCAGTGTGGTCTTCATTAGCGTGGTCCTCTTGCTCAGAAAATGGCTTTGTGTATTTATTCTTTGTTTCAATTAAAAAAATAAAAAACAACAACAACAACCAAAAAAAGAAAAAAAAAAGAAAAAACCCCAAAAACAACAAAAAAACCAAAAAAAAAACCAAAAAACCCAACCAACCAACAACAAAAAAACCCCCAAAAAACAAAAAACACAAAAACAAAACAAAACAAAACCACCAAAAATCCCGCCCCCCCAAACCAAACAAAAATCCCAACCCACAGGTTCTGTAAGGCTGTTTTGGAATAAAAGACGCAGCAGCGAATCCTGGAAGTGATTCTGGAGGAGCTGCAGCTCTCCGTGGCCGGAGGCACCGGTGTCCCCCAGGTAGCAGGGCCACACATTCCTTGCCTGATGGTTTTTGATGTGAACACGGAGCTTTGAGGCACCCAGAAAGGCCAAAACATTTGCTGAATTTTGGGGGAAAAGCTGGAATATCCTCGCACTCCCAACGGCAGCCAGCAGCAGTGGAGGGAACACCCCCAAAGCTCTTCCCAACTGGAGCTGTCCCGGTGCTGATGTTGCCTCAGGCCAAGGGGAGTTCTGGATTTGGAATGCTGGGGAAGGAAGACACGACCCTGGTGCGCAGAAGTCCTGGGCAAGCATGGAAAGTGTCACCAAAAATGTCCCCTCGAGCTCGTCAGCGCCCCAGCCCAGCGGCTTTGTGTGGCCCAGCTCATCCCTCGCGTCCCACGGCACCGGCAGAGCGCAGATGTTTTCACCCAGAGGAAAAACTAAATGTGTAACTGGGATTTTTCCTCTTGGGAACTCTGCTGAGTTGTTTTTGGCTGGGTTTCATGAACGCTTTTTTCTCCAGGGCTACAACCCACCGCAGGGTGAGGTTTGTGTCTGTCCAGGCTGGAGGCTGCTCCTCTGAGGGTGACTGTGTCCTCTGGTCCCTGACCTGCCCTGGCAGCCCCGGAACGGCCGCAGCTGGAGCCAGGAGCGCAGCAGAGCCCTGGTTCCAGCAGCAATTACAAAAGGGGGAGAAGAAAGGGAAAAAGCCAATTACGTGTAATTGGATTCAGTAAACTGAATTATCTCCCCATTAAAGCCGTGCTTGTTTTTTAGATAGTGGGGACATTCAAACTATCAAAGGCATTAATTGATTCATCCCCCTTTTCAAGTGCTTTCTCAACAGTGCCTCTATTCAGGAGCTGCAACCTTTTGTTCCCCAGGGGGAGTGGGAATTATCCAGCCCCTGTTTATATCTTGGAGCTCTATTCACTCTGGCTTTTTTTGTCGTGGTGCTGTTTTAACTCAAAAAAACTGAGCCAAGACTTCTCTCAAAACATGATGGTAGGTTTATTTTTTTTTATTTTTTTTTTCTTTTATGCTGCCTTCAGTGCTGCTGGAGGTGTAATTTAACCAGGGGGACAGGCAGAGGGGTGTTTGGAGGCTGATTCTGAGGCGGGCAGATCCCAGATGTGGGAGCTCCACGGATGGGAGGGAAGCCAAGGAACGCCAGGAGCTCCTTGGTGGTGCTGGGCAGCTTGGGCTGAACGTTCTCCACAGCTCCAGGGCTGCACCGAGGCGCCTCCTTAATCCCCGTGCCCTCTGCAGCCGCAGGAAACACCGAATAAAGGGTGTTCCACGCCCAGAGGGCATCCCAAAGGATTCATGGGCCGCTGCTGACCCCAAGGCTCGGTGCAGTGCCATAAATAAACATTTCTGCACTACCGTGAGGGTGTTTCCATAGCCAGGGGTGTCAAGGAATTGTTCTGTGCCTCTGTCCCTGTGCAGGACTGAGCATGAGACCCCTCACATCCTTGTGCCTGCCCGAGTGGCCGCTGGGTGCTGGGAAAGCCTCGGGAATCAGTCAGCTCCGAGGAGTTATTTAGGGAAATTGAAAGCATTATGTCAATTTGATGGGCAGTGTTTCAGGCCAGAATGGTCCTATTGGCATTTCCTTCCTTTGGAATCAATAACTCCTAAAGGATTACAATTTAATTTTTAAAGGGTAATTTAATCAAGAATTTGAAAACAGAGGACATTCTTAAAATTAAACTTTAATCCAATTTAGTTATTTTTAAAAATTGTACTTGCAGAAGAAAGGAGAGCAATTTCCAAACTTCCCCCCACCTTGGACTGAAAGGGGAAACTTCTTCTGTATTCCTTTGCTTACCTTGAGTTGCTCTTGCCTTTAATTCTTCAAGGAATTAATGTTTCTATTAATTCCTTGAAGAAACATCTTCCCAAAATCCCAAAGATGTGGCTGAGTTTGCCACTGGTGACTCCACCAGCATCCACTGGTTCCTGTGAGTCTCCCCAAAGCAGTGGGAGAGGCTGACAGGGAAAAGCCAGTTTATTCCATGAGAATATTCCTGCTCTTTTCCATCTCGTGTTGTCTCTTTGGGGAGTCCCAGGCAGCTCTGAAAGGGGTTAAAGGAATGGATGGCACAGAAATGACACAGAAATGGCAAAGAGCAATTGCGCAACTTCCCCCATGAGCTTGCCCAGCTTCTCTCCAAGAGGAGACATTTTCATTGTTTCTCCTCCTGTTCTTCATCCCTTGCTTCCCAGGCCCCAATCCTGCTGCCTTTGGGATGAGGAACCTCTGTCCAGGCAGTGACAGCAAATCCCAACTCAAACCACGTGTGACCACAGCAGAGCCCGTTCTGCAGCAGCCATGGTGGCACTGCAGAAAGCAGCGGGTGACAAAGGGTGACAAAGGGTGACAAAGGGTGACAAAGGGTGACAAAGGGTGACAAAGGGTGACAAAGAGCAACAAAGGGTGACAAACGGTGACAAAGGGTGACAAAGAGTGACAAAGGGCGACAAAGGGTGACAAAGAGTGACAAAGGGTGACGAAGGGTGACAAAGGGTGACAAACGGTGACAAAGGGTGACAAAGAGTGACAAAGGGCGACAAAGGGTGACAAAGAGTGACAAAGGGTGACAAAGGGTGACAAAGAGTGACAAAGAGTGACCAAGGGTGACAAAGGGTGACAAAGGGTGACAAAGGGTGACCAAGGGTGACAAAGGGTGACAAAGGGTGACAAAGGGTGACAAAGAGTGACAAAGGGTGACAAAGGGCGACAAAGGGTGACAAAGGGTGACAAAGAGTGACAAAGGGTGACAAAGGGTGACAAAGGGTGACAAAGAGTGACAAAGAGTGACAAAGGGTGACAAAGGGCGACAAAGGGTGACAAAGGGTGACAAAGAGTGACAAAGGGTGACAAAGGGTGACAAAGGGTGACAAAGAGTGACAAAGAGCAACAAAGGGTGACAAAGGGTGACAAAGGGTGACAAAGAGTGACAAAGGGTGCCAAAGAGGGACAAAGAGCGACAAAGAGCGACAAAGGGCGACAAAGGGTGACAAAGAGCGACAAAGAGTGACAAAGGGTGACAAAGAGTGACAGAGTGACAAAGGGTGACAAAGAGTGACAAAGGGTGCCAAAGAGCGACAAAGAGCGACAAAGAGCGACAAAGAGTGACAAAGGGTGCCAAAGAGCGACAAAGAGCGACAAAGAGCGACAAAGGGTGACAAAGAGCGACAAAGAGTGACAAAGGGTGACCAAGAGTGACAAAGAGCGACAAAGGGTGACAAAGAGTGACAAAGAGCGACAAAGAGTGACAAAGAGTGACAAAGGGTGACAAAGAGCGACAAAGAGTGACAAAGAGCGACAAAGGGCGACAAAGGGTGACCAAGGGTGACAAAGAGCGACAAAGGGTGACAAAGAGTGACAAAGGGTGACAAAGGGTGACAAAGAGCGACAAAGAGTGACAAAGGGTGACCAAGGGTGACAAAGAGTGACAAAGAGTGACAAAGGGTGACAAAGAGTGACAAAGGGTGCCAAAGAGGGACAAAGAGCGACAAAGAGCGACAAAGAGCGACAAAGGGCGACAAAGGGTGCCAAAGAGCGACAAAGAGAGACAAAGAGCGACAAAGGGCGACAAAGGGTGACCAAGGGTGACAAAGGGTGACAAAGAGCGACAAAGAGCGACAAAGAGTGACAAAGGGTGCCAAAGAGCGACAAAGAGCGACAAAGAGCGACAAAGAGTGACAAAGGGTGCCAAAGAGCGACAAAGAGTGACAAAGAGCGACAAAGGGTGACAAAGAGCGACAAAGAGTGACAAAGGGTGACCAAGAGTGACAAAGAGCGACAAAGGGTGACAAAGAGTGACAAAGAGCGACAAAGAGTGACAAAGAGTGACAAAGGGTGACAAAGAGCGACAAAGAGTGACAAAGGGTGACCAAGGGTGACAAAGAGCGACAAAGGGTGACAAAGAGTGACAAAGGGTGACAAAGGGTGACAAAGAGCGACAAAGAGTGACAAAGGGTGACCAAGGGTGACAAAGAGTGACAAAGAGTGACAAAGGGTGACAAAGAGTGACAAAGGGTGCCAAAGAGGGACAAAGAGCGACAAAGAGCGACAAAGAGCGACAAAGGGCGACAAAGGGTGCCAAAGAGCGACAAAGAGAGACAAAGAGCGACAAAGGGCGACAAAGGGTGACCAAGGGTGACAAAGGGTGACAAAGAGCGACAAAGAGCGACAAAGGGCGACAAAGGGCGACAAAGGGTGACAAAGGGTGACAAAGAGCTGCTGCAGCCCGGGGGAGCAAGAGGGGTGATCCAAACCCCACAATTCCTTTGGATGTCCTTAGGAAACCCCATTGAGCAAAGCCTCCCCTGAATAACCCTGTCTGTCAAGGACACTGCAGGTGGAGCAGGTGACACCTGGCCCAGGCTGACAGTAATGAAGATGATGATGAAGACAAAGCCCCACTGTGCTCAGAGCCTCCCAAACCTGTCCCAGCAGAGCTGTCCCCATGAGGACACTGCTCCTGGAGAAGTTCTCCTCCTCCAGAACACTGAGATGCAAACACTCCCTGCTCATTGTTGTGGACAAAGGTTTTCTGCAGAGCTCTGGTGTAGAAGTGCACCTCACGTGGTGGGGTTTGCACCCCACAGTAGCAGGGGTTTCCATGTTATGGCAGGATTCGGGTTTCACTCTTTGTTTCACTTATAAGAAAAAAGAAAAACCCAGGGATCTGGATACCTTATTTGGCCCAGCACCAGCACAGAAACGCCTGTGGGATCCCTGAAGCTGTACCTCAAACCCTGTTACTATTTCTGTTGGGCACGATGCCAAGGATACCACCTCAGTCCTTACATACTTCAGAGAGTGCACAAAGAATCAAAGGTGCATTTTGGGGTGTTGTAGCATGTGCGCGGGTTCTCTCTTTTGTTCTGTATGATTTGGTTTTTTCATCTTAATTAAAATATTTTTGCTTTCCGAACACCTGTTCTGATGCCGTCTCGCTAATATTTTTAAGCTTTTTCTGGGACTGCAGGCCAAACCCAGAGGTGATGCACCTGTGAGGGTCTCATAACGCTCTGGCCCCATGTAAAGGCATCACTCTGGTTTCTGGTCCCAGCTCTGAGGGAATTGTGAGGAAAAATGCACCAGAGGCGTGTCGTGGGTTGCAATGTGTAACCAGCAGTGTGTATTCTATTTGCCGTCTGCTGAGACTGGTTTGGAAGGTGTTTTCTTTATCCCTTGTGTAACCCATCCCTCGTAACTCCAGGGGAGGGGGCCGGTGCCTTCTGTCCCTGGGCAGCTGTTGATCCAGCTGTGGCAGTGTTCTCACCCCTCCCAGGCCCATCCTCCCTGCAGGATCTCTGCTGTCCCTGGCCCATCCAGGCTCACTGCGTGCCTGAGACAATGCCATCATCCATCGGGAGATGCTGCACCCAGGGGAGGAGCCCGGCATTCCCACCTGGATCACACCTGGCACTGGGAACAGCAGCACAGCCCGTGGGCACGGGATTGCCAGAGGAACCCCGGAGCCATCTCAGCACCGCTGGAGCCTTCTGCAGGATCATCTCTGCTCCAGCAGAACCACCCCTGGCACTGCAGGAGGGCTGCATTGGGCTGTGACCAACCCCTGAGCAACAGCGCTCAGGTCCTGCTCTGACTCTGAAAGGGTTTCTAGGATTTGTTTGTTTGATTGTTTGTGTTTTTTGTACTACTGCATTTGTATTTTTAATATTCCTAGTAAAGAACTGTTGTTCCTGTTCCCATATCTTTGCCTGAAATCCCCTTATTGCAAAATTCTAATAATTTGGAGGGAGGGGGTTTGCATTCTCCATTCCAAGGGAAGCTCCGGCTTTCCCTGGCAAACCAAGACAGGCCCCAAAGAGCTTGGAGGGAAGCGATCAGTGAGGGGTTTGTGGGAGGTGACATCTCAAGGCTGACGAGCTTGCTGTAATTAACCAGGCAGGGAATCAAACACAAGGACCCTGCAGAGATCTTGTGCAGGATCTGAAGCTCCTGCAACCTGAATGAAAACAGAGCACCAGAGACGGAGCAGAGGGAGTTGTGCTAAACCAAGGGATGAGAGGGGCCAAGAGAGGACTTGCCATAATGAGGAAATTTAAGGAAATATCATCATATCCATAGGGGCAATAAAGCCTTGGAGCAAAATCCAAAGACAGAGGCAAAGTTTTAGGTGGAAAACTGTCTGGGACAGTGAGCAGGTGATGCCCATCCCTCAGTCCTTAATTCCTGAGTATTTCCTTGTTCTCCACTGGGCTGAACACTCTTCAGCAGGAGGGGTTTGAGTTTCTGCGCCTCCTCATATAAATATATCCAGAATGGTTGTTTTAAATGTAAAAATAATTAACTAAATCATTAATTAATTAAAAATTATACATACGAAAGAATGAGAGAAGGGGTAGAGGGAATTTGTAGGGTTTTTTTTCAAATTATCAAGAAACAGATCTTCATGGTTCTGTTTTTGCTTTAGGTGCCTGACACTCTTCATCTACCAAAAACACCCCCCAAACCCAAAAAACTACTTAAATATTTTATACATTTCTCTTTCTTGCTGATTATCTGAGTGTGTTGTCAGCTCCTGGCTGCAAACACAGTTTTGTCATAATCCCTTCAGAATAAAAAAAATCCAAAAAACCCCAGGAAAGCACAATATGAATTCCAATGATTTCTCCTTTTCAATTCATGGCTCAAACAAGCAGTTGATTTACAGTCATGGAGACACTTGCTGCAGGCTAATTAAAACCAATGTATTGTTGACAGATCATTTATTGAGGGAAAACAAATTGACAAAGGATAAATTAAGTTGCCACGCAATTAACTGAAAAAAAAAAAAAAAATGCCCAGCTGAAATAGAAAATGAATCCAAACATTTATCAATACCTCAGCCAGGGCTGAATGAAGAGGTTCCAAGTTCCCTGGAGAGAAAAAGAAGAAGAAGAAGGGGCTGAAATAATCTTGGAAGAATTCTGAGACTCGAATTAGCAGGGATGGTGGTGAAGGAAAGCCAGAGCAGGGTGAGATTCCATGAACGTGGCAATCCAGGGATTTTGTTGGTCTAAGGACAAGAAGGAATTTCTACCTGAGAGGGTGGGCAGGGGCTGGGATGGAATTCCCAGAGCAGCTGTGGCTGCCCCTGGATCCCTGTCCAAGGCCAGGCTGGACACTGGGGCAGTGGGAGGTGTCCCTGCCCATGGTGGCACTGATGAGCTTTGAGGTCCCTCCCAACCCAAACCATTCCATGATTCCATGACCTCTGTGGTCCCAACCCATTAAAAATCACAGGAGATTTGACCAGGGAACCTGTCCCTGGCTCTAAATTGTCCTGAATTTGGCACGAGACCCCTTGGGTGGAGCAATTTCATTCTGACACATTCCCACCAAAAATCCTCAGTGTGGGATTGCTGTGGCCTGGGGAAGGAGGAGCTGTCCAGGCAGGAGCTCCTTTGGAACACTGGAAATCCCTTCCAGGTGGAACCTCTCCTCCCTTTGGAGGTTTGATCTCAGCTTGTGGGAGCTCCATGAAACAGCAGCTCCTGGGAATGCCAGCACCGTTTTCCCTTCTCAATCCCACAGCCCCGGGGGGAATTTGTGTTTAACACCTGCTGGGAACAGCTGTTGGTGCTCAGTGAACATTCCGGATTTTCCTGCCTCAGAGAGAAGGAAATGTTCTCTGAGACCTGCACAGGGAGGGTGCCAGCACTGGATTGGGGTGGGACACACTGGATTTTGTGTGGGGTGCGCTGGTTTGGGTTTTGGGATAGGATACACTGGTTTGGGGTGGGACACACTGGTTTTGGGTTTAGATACACTGGTTTTGGGATTGGATACACTGGTTTTGGGTTTCGATACACTGGTTTTGGGATTGGATACACTGGTTTGTGGTGGGATTCACTGTTTTTGGGTTTGGATACACTGGTTTTGGGATTGGATACACTGGTTTTGGGTTTGGATACACTGGTTTGTGGTGGGATTCACTGGTTTTGGGTTTGGATACACTGGTTTTGGGATTGGATACACTGGTTTTGGGTTTGGATACACTGGTTTGTGGTGGGATTCACTGTTTTTGGGATTGGATACACTGGTTTTGGGTTTCGATACACTGGTTTTGGGATTGGATACACTGGTTCTGGGTTTAGATACACTGGTTTTGGGATTGGATACACTGGTTTTGGGTTTCGATACACTGGTTTTGGGATTGGATACAATGGTTTGTGGTGGGATTCACTGTTTTTGGGATTGGATACACTGGTTTTGGGATAGGATACACTGTTTTTGGGATTGGATACACTGGTTTTGGGGTGGGATTCACTGGTTTTGGGATTGGATACACTGGTTTGGGGTGGGACACACTGGTTTTGGGATTGGATACACTGGTTTGTGGTGGGATTCACTGGTTTTGGGATTGGATACACTGGTTTTGGGTTTGGATACACTGTTTTTGGGATTGGATACACTGGTTTTGGGATTGGATACACTGGTTTGGGGTGGGATTCACTGGTTTTGGGATAGGATACACTGGTTAGGGGTGGGACACACTTCTTTGGGGTGGGATACACTGGTTTGGGGTGGGACACACTGGTTTTGGGATTGGATACACTGGTTTTGGGATTGGATACACTGGTTTGGGGTGGGACACACTGGTTTGGGGTGGATACACTAGTTTTGGGTGGATACACTGGTTTTTTGGGTGCGATATACTACCACCTCGCCCAGAGAACAGAACCTGAGCTTTGACCACCAAATCCAACCTTTACTGCCTCGCTGAGCTGCTCTTTCCTGCTCTTCTGCTTTTCCTTGGCTTTTCAAGGTATGACCACAAATGGAAAAATAAAACCAGCACCAGGATCCCGCTGCAGCTGCAGCCAGACAGCAGCTGGTGCTGCACTTGGGGCAATTCTCGATCATTTTGGGGGAAAAAAATATTAAAAAAGGAAGAAGAAAATTAAAATAGTGTGTTCTATTTCACCAGGAAAATGAGAATGTCCAAATGAGAGTGGCTTCCAAACATGGAAACTCCTTGGGAAGACGCCTGGGAATGCTGTGAGCTGACCTCAGCCCTTCCAGCTGGCAGAGCTTTATCGCTGAACTCACTGGAATGCAAATGATATTCCAAATGATGGGATCACAGCCAGCAGAGCCCCCCCGTGTCAGCAGCCCAGCTCTGGAATAATGTGGGTGGGAATTCGAGGGGTTCCATGGGAGCACCAATTCCTGCTTTCAGCTGCAAATGGGAAGGAAATTCAGGGGAACAGTGAAAATATGTCAGTGCACGGAGAGTGTGGAGGGAGATGAAGTTCTCTGAGATTCTGTCCTGCATTAAAAAATCATCCAGGAGGTGACCTGAGAACAAAGCTTGGCTCTGCCCTGAGCCCCCCACACACCTGCAAGGGGAGGTTTGGAGCCTCCAAATCCCAGCACCCCCATGGGATCTGCACCAGGAGAACCTGGGGTTTTCTCCATCTCAGTTCCTCATGCATTTTTTCTGAGGATGAAATGATTTTGAATTATTCTTTCCCTCCTGCTTTTGATCTTTGGAGGTCTTGGTTGAGCTGTTTGTTCAGGCTGGGAGGGCTCACCAGGGGTATGGTGATTGCAATGATCTGGAGGAGAAGAAGTGGTTGAATATTGCAAAAACCCCGAGTCTGAAGGATTTTTTAACAAGAAGATACCTGATTTTAATGAATTCAACAAGAAAAGACCTGATTCTGCAAGTCAGACATAATTTTTACATTAGAACTCCTCCACAATCTCCACTGGAACTGTCCCTGCACGTGAGAGGAAAATTAAATCCCAAATTACCTGAGAGACAGAACCTGAGCCCACAGGTGAGATATTCCCCAGTTGGGTTTTCTTGGTTAGTGGAATTTCTCTATTTGTGCCTTAAGCCTCTGCTGAAAACTGCAAACAGAATTTGGGGCAGAAAGGTTTGGGTTTATCAGAGGGGAAAAATGAATTCTACTGTTTCAAAGCAGCTTTTCTACTAAAAAAAAAAAAAAAAAAAAAAAAAAAAGAAGAGTTTGGAGTAGTGAAAGAAAAGTGTTTTGGTTTGTTTGGGCTTTTTTTTTTTTTTTTTTTTCAGGACTAAAGGCACTTCAGGAAAATGGCTGTTCTGCATGAAAATGCAACTCTTATCAAAATAAAGAGATTCACAAGAGAATTACAAAAAGAGATTCAACCCTGATCCTGGCTGGGGTCAGGGGTGACAGACCCAGGGTTTGCTTCCCTCTATTCCCACACCTCTGCACCTGGAATTTCCTTCTGGCCACACGAATCTGAAGGTCAAGAATGACCAAAATCAGGCAGCTCAAACCAGATCTGGGCCTTGCAGCTCCGATCTAATGGTGCCAGGAGTGTCTGGGAATTTAAATCATCCTTATTCCCTCCCTGTGACTCATTCCTGGGCCTGACTCAGCCTCCTCCTTAGGATTGTTTCCCCCTGGTTTTATGCAGAGCTCTGCCTTCTATTTGATGTAAGGTCACTCTCAGGGTTTTTTCTGCAGCTGTTCTGGCAGCTGTCCTCGCCCTGGCACAGCTGGAGCCAAATGTCACCCAGCCCTGCACTGGTGTCCCCAGGCCCTTCCCAGTGCCCGGCCCTGCCACCATTGCCCTGCAGCTCCTGCCACTCAGAGCCTTCATCCCGAGGATGTTTGGGAGCAGAGAGCCCAGCCAGGGCTGCACGGGGACAGCAGAGCCTGAGCTGCTCCTGGCCCTGGTGCTGACGGGCTGGGGCCACAGACTGGGCAGTGCTGGACCCCGTGCTGGGATCAGACTGAGCCCAGGGGTCATTCCAGGGCCCTGGACCCCGTGCTGGGATCAGAATGAGCCCAGGGGTCATTCCACAGCCCTGGACACTGTGCTGGGATCAGAATGAGCCCAGGGGTCATTCCAGGGCCCTGGACCCCGTGCTGGGATCAGAATGAGCCCAGGGGTCATTCCACAGCCCTGGACCCCGTGCTGGGATCAGAATGAGCCCAGGGGTCATTCCAGGGCCCTGGACACTGTGCTGGGATCAGACTGAGCCCAGGGGTCATTCCAGGGCCCTGGACCCCGTGCTGGGATCAGACTGAGCCCAGGGGTCATTCCAGGGCCCTGGACCCCGTGCTGGGATCAGACTGAGCCCAGGGGTCATTCCAGGGCCCTGGACACTGTGCTGGGATCAGAATGAGCCCAGGGGTCATTCCAGGGCCCTGGACACTGTGCTGGGATCAGATTGAGCCCAGGGGTCATTCCAGGGCCCTGGACACTGTGCTGGGATCAGAATGAGCCCAGGGGTCATTCCAGGGCCCTGGACACTGTGCTGGGATCAGATTGAGCCCAGGGGTCATTCCAGGGCCCTGGACCCCGTGCTGGGATCAGATTGAGCCCAGGGGTCATTCCAGGGCCCTGGACACTGTGCTGGGATCAGATTGAGCCCAGGGGTC
Source organism: Progne subis subis (assembly GCA_022316685.1). NCBI lineage: Eukaryota > Metazoa > Chordata > Aves > Passeriformes > Hirundinidae > Progne > Progne subis. The sequence continues at coordinate 167,776 of JAKJHU010000220.1, read as the reverse complement.
ATTCCACAGCCCTGGACACTGTGCTGGGATCAGAATGAGCCCAGGGGTCATTCCAGGGCCCTGGACCCCGTGCTGGGATCAGACTGAGCCCAGGGGCCATTCCAGAGCCCTGGACACTGTGCTGGGATCAGATTGAGCCCAGGGGTCATTCCAGGGCCCTGGACACTGTGCTGGGATCAGATTGAGCCCAGGGGTCATTCCAGGGCCCTGGACACTGTGCTGGGATCAGATTGAGCCCAGGGGTCATTCCAGGGCCCAGGGCCCAGGTGGGCTCTGGGGCCATCAGGAAAAGGAAAGGATCAGCTGCTGTCCTGTCAGGTAAATCCCTAGAGTCACTCAGCTTGGAAAAGCTCTCTGAGATCATCGAGTGCAGCCACCCTAGTGCTGCCAGGGCCACCTCTGACCGTGTCCCCGAGTGCCAGGGATGGGGACTCCCCACTGCCCTGGGCAGCTGTGCCAGGGCTTGATCAACCTTTGGGAATTTTCCCCAATATCCAACCTGAGCCTCATTTTCTCCAGGCTGAGCCCCTTTCCCAGCTCCCTCAGGAGTTCTCCAGCTCCTGCCCCAGCCCTGCTGCTGAAGGAAAAACAGGAATGAACACCCTGAGCCCAAAAATTCCCTGTTCTGCTGCTCAGAGCTGAGTGTGGTATCCCTGAGTCCTGCAGGTGAGCGAGGCTGGAGCCACAGCTGGGTTCACCTGCAGGGAAACTCCTCCAGGGATTTCTGACCTCGGGAATGGCGCTGTCACAATCAGGGAAACTCAGCCACCCAACACTGATGGAGAAATCTGCTGGCTTTGGTATGGGAGTATTTATTCCCCCTTTCACCCTGGAAACCTCCTCTCCTGGAGTATTTCTGGGGAGAAATCAACTCGTGGCTGCGAGCAGAGTGCGGTGTGCATCAGGACAGCGTTTCATTAGCATGGTGATCAGATCTGCTCTGAAACCCTGATAAACCGAGCCGGAGAACAACTCCAAATGAAATCCCTGCAGCAGTTCTGGAGCGAGTGTTTGAGGAGAGCAAGCAGCTCGAGGCAGCAGAGGCCTGGCTCTGATGAATTTAATCAGCAGTGGGAACTTTGTATGAGACAGAAGGAACAGCCCAGAGCCAGTTGCTGGAGCATATTGTGGTAGAACATATTTTATTTATTACCGAGAGCTGTATCAGAAAGAATTTTCTTCAGATCCTCCCTTTGCTCCTTGTTTTTATTTTGTTTCCCTCATCTGTTTTTCTCTCCCCGATGTTTGATACATTTTTCATCCTCTGCCTTCACTGGGCTTAGCCTCTCTCTCTCTTTCCCAAAGTTTTCCTCTGTGGGTGTGGTCCCAGGAATTTGGGGGTGTCACGGAGGCTTTTCTTAGGAAAATTCCTCATCAGGGAATTCTTCCCAGAGCAAACCAGCGTGACTCTGAGGGTGCACCTGCCGTGAGCTGCATTTCCATGAGAGACCAGGCCCATCCATCTCGGGTTTCTTTTCCAAGATTCAGGTGGTTTTAGAGTCTTTTTGCCCTCTGCAGAGCTCTGAGCCAAACGCAAGAAAGAGACGGAGTCTTCAGGTTCTGAGTTTTCAAGGCTGTGCGCTCTGTTTATTGTTTCTTATCTTACAATTTTCTCAGTGCCCAGCTGAGCTCTGTGCAGCTGCTCGGGCATCTGGCGACTCCTCCCTGCCCTGGGCTGTCGTTATCTTTTATACTAATTGTTACGTGTTCTTTATTTATCACTATTTGCCAATACCTATCACTTATACTAAACAGGTCATCTCTACTCTGACCTAATCTCCTTAAACTGCTTTGTGCCACCGTCACTGCTGAAATGGAGTGAGGGAAGAAGAAAGAAGCAGCAGGAGACAACGCCCCAAATCCTCCATCTTGCTCCCATCCACTTCCATACTAAAAACCCAAACCTACTGTTTTCTCACCCTGTGATGAGCTAAACTCCTCTCTTTCACACTCCTGTGGCCTGCAATCCTTCCTGCAGTGCAAGAAGCCTCTCCCATGGACTGAAATCAAATCCAGTGTCTCTCTGGGCTCTGGGTTGGGGTTCCAGACCCCCCTGCCCAGGTCTCTGACCCTCCAGGGCAGCCAAAGGAATGCCCTGGACTCCAACAATCCACCTCAGAACTTCATGGAAATTCCAGGCACTGGTTCCCTGAGGAGGAAGAAGGCGGTGAAGAAGACACCAGGGGCTGTTCGGCTGCAGCAGAACTTGAGCCAGGTCCGGCCACTCCTCCTCAGGATTCCCAGGAAGGCAGAGAAAACACCTGGGCCTTAGGATGGGTCTTTGTAGAGTCAGTTCTGTGGCTGTGTTGGGAAACCCCTAAAATTGTGATTATTCCCCTTCACTCCAGGCACTTTCAGGGAGCACAGGCACCTGCTGAGCCCTGTCTGTGTTTTGTCCTGAGGCCTCCTGAGCCCTGGATTTGGGAAAAGCATCTCCAGCTCCGGCTGGGCTGAGAGCTGTGCACCCTGGTGAAGCTGTTTTTCCTTCCACCATGGATGACCAGAGATTTGGATGTTAAAATGTCTTATCAATTCAGCAGGGGAAAAAAAAAACATCACAGTGAAGCAACCAAAATCTTTATCCAAGTCAGTCCAGAGTCTGTGAGAGAGTCTGAGCATGCCAGGAAAAGTGCAGCCTGGATCACGTGGGGATGGTCTGGGACTGAATTTCTTGTGCTCAGGTTTGGCAAAGTGCAGCCTGGATCACCCGGGGATGGTCTGGGACTGAATTTCTTGTGCTCAGGTTTGGCAAAGTGCAGCCTGGATCACCCGGGGATGGTCTGGGACTGAATTTCTTGTGCTCAGGTTTGGCAAAGTGCAGCCTGGATCACCCGGGGATGGTCTGGGACTGAATTTCTTGTGCTCAGGTTTGGCAAAGTGCAGCCTGGATCACCCGGGGATGGTCTGGGACTGAATTTCTTGTGCTCAGGTTTGGCAAAGTGCAGCCTGGATCACCTGGGGATGGTCTGGGACTGAATTTCTTGTGCTCAGGTTTGGCAAAGTGCAGCCTGGATCACCCGGGGATGGTCTGGGACTGAATTTCTTGTGCTCAGGTTTGGCGAAGTGCAGCCTGGATCACCTGGGGATGGTCTGGGACTGAATTTCTTGTGCTCAGGTTTGGCAAAGTGCAGCCTGGATCACCTGGGGATGGTCTGGGACTGAATTTCTTGTGCTCAGGTTTGGCAAAGTGCAGCCTGGATCACCCGGGGATGGTCTGGGACTGAATTTCTTGTGCTCAGGTTTGGCAAAGTGCAGCCTGGATCACCCGGGGATGGTCTGGGACTGAATTTCTTGTGCTCAGGTTTGGCAAAGTGCAGCCTGGATCACCTGGGGATGGTCTGGGACTCGCTTCCCGGGCTGAGCCTGGCAGGAGCGGAAGGAGCAGCACCTTTGAGCAGCCTCAGCACTGCCCTTCCCCAGCTCCTTGCCGGGGTTTCCGTACCTGATCCAGCTCTCAGAGCAGCTCTGAGAAGGAGCAGAGGGTGAATTAACTGGGGTTGAGCGGTTTGGGCTTACACTCAATTAACACTGGTAATGAGCGTGATCAGCTGCTGCCCTCCCTGCACAGGAGCCTCAGGCTGCTGGACCAGGCACCCCTGGATGGTTCCCATGGAGCAGGAGGTGCGCGGGCTGGTGGCTGCTCCTGATCCAGCTGCAGCATTCCCAGGATGGGAATGGGAAGGAGAGGAAGCTGCAGCATTCCCGGGATGGGAGTGGGAAAGCAGAGGAAGCTGCAGCATTCCCGGGATGGGAAGTGGGAAAGAGAGGAAGCTGCAGCATTCCCAGGGATGGGAGTGGGAAGCAGAGGAAGCTGCAGCATTCCCGGGATGGGAGTGGGAAGCAGAGGAAGCTGCAGCATTCCCGGGATGGGAGTGGGAAGCAGAGGAAGCTGCAGCATTCCCAGGATGGGAGTGGGAAGCAGAGGAAGCTGCAGCATTCCCAGGATGGGAGTGGGAAGCAGAGGAAGCAGAGGCATTCCCGGGATGGGAGTGGGAAGCAGAGGAAGCAGAGGCATTCCCGGGATGGGAGTGGGAAACAGAGGAAGCTGCAGCATTCCCGGGATGGGAGTGGGAAGCAGAGGAAGCAGAGGCATTCCCAGGATGGGAGTGGGAAGCAGAGGAAGCAGAGGCATTCCCAGGATGGGAGTGGGAAGCAGAGGAAGCAGAGGCGTTCCCAGGATGGGAGTGGGAAGCAGAGGAGCCCAGCTCCCAGCTCAGCCCCAGAGGTCACACAGGGCCTGGCTCCAGCCCCTGGGGCTGATTTTGGCACAGGGAACAAAACCTGGAGCACTCGGGACTCATGACTTGAAACTTCCTGCACAGGGCAGCTGCCCCTGAGGCTGCCTGAGGAGAAGAATAAAGAATAGATGAGATTTATTCTTCTCTTGAGCGTGTTTATTCCAATCCCACTGCCAGCCCTCTGAGCTGTTCTCGCCTGAGGATAAAAATAGGAGCAATGCCCTGAGGTGTCGGGTACCCAGGGCTGGCCCTCAGCTCCTGACAGGATTAAACACCGCTGGCTCTTCCTCTAAGGCCTGGCCACCACAGGGATGTGGCCACTCTGCCTCTCTTTATTCCTGTTTCTTTCTTATTTCTGTGTTCAGGCATCATCTCTGCATCCCCGGGGGTCTGCTTTAGTTGCTTAAATCTTGTTTTTGGTACAGGGCCGCTCCTGCCTCCCTTTGCCTGAGGAGCTCCCGTGGGTCATTCAAGAGTCCTTCTGTTTGCATCTCCCCCACCCCAAATTTCCATCCCAATTCCTGCTTTCCCCCAGCCAGGAGGGAATGAAGGTCATTTGGGTGGAATTGCAAAGCCTTGGCGTGACGGGGGGGAGGAATGACTGGCAGGAAATCAGCTCGGAAAGCTCAGAGTGGTTTATGGGAGCAAACCTTGTTCCCATTAGGAAAATCCAGATTTGTTGTGACATTGCGAGGCTGAGCTGGGATGTGCTCAATATTTCCTTGGGGTATCTGGCAGCTGGATCAGTGTTTAATATATCCATTAAATGCTACATCGAGATGTAAGAGCAGCCAATAAAACTTGTTTATTTACCTCTGAAACCTCTGACAGAGCTGAGCCCATCACTCCTTGGATATATTTCCCCATTCCCATCTCCCAGCTATTGGGAATGACAGCAATAAAAGGAAGAGCCATAGATTTTCTCTCCCAGCCTGCATTTACCGTGGACAAAACAAAGCCTATCAAAGTGCATTTACTTATTTATCTCTCCCAGGAAGGCACCCAGAGTGCAACTCCTGATGTGTTTGTACAATTTCGTGGAATATCCAGGAGGGACCAATCACCCCCATCCTCACCGGGTCCTTCCCTGGGATCCGTCTCCAGGAAAAATGGAGCGTTTTGGCTTTATTGGCGTTTAGGGCCGTGTTTATTGTCCCTGTGCTGGGACAATCCCCCCCTTTCCAGCACCTCCAACTATCAATTCCCCAAAGTTGCCTCCAATTCCAAACCTGTAACGTTTCAAACCGGAGTGGGGAAATAAAACCAAGCACTAAACCAGCCTGGTGGGTTCAGGCAAGTGCTCAGCTAGCAGGAAGATCTGGAATAAAAATATTTCTTTGCTTTCCCACTTGGTGAAAGTGACAGTCTGCCAATGTCTTGTTTTCAATAACTTTAACATCTTTTGATATTTTTCCAGTGCTGTCCCAGCCTCTGGACACAGGGAATGGGCTGTGGGCGAGGAGGAGCAAGGGGCAGCTTGACCTTGGTGTTAAATCACCAAATCTCCACAGTTTGTAGGGAGCTGGGTCCTGGCGGAGGGAAGGGGGCAGGGGCTCGTTGTGATTCTCTCCATCTCTCACAAAAACTGAAGGAACACCTGAGCAAAGGGATATTTTGTCAGTTTTTTCCACTGGCAGAGGGGACAGAGCTGTGATCTCCCCTGGATGACGCTGCTGATCCAGAGCCCAACTGAGCTGGGCTCATTCTCGTCTGAACCACTGACAAAAACGATTTTATGAAGACCTGAAACTGTTTCTCCTTCATTTTCTCCGCTCCCTGTTTGTGTGGTTTTACAAGGTCACTGCTCACCAAGGAAGGAGGGGGACAGGGCAAGGTGCTCAGTGCCCTCCCGGTGTCTCTCCAGCTAATTAGACAGGTGTTAATTACCAGCTCAGGGCTTGGGCCTGCTGAATGTGCTCCCAGAAATCAGGCAGGGTAAACCCAACGTGCCCCAGCTTGGGAGCTCTGTCAGAGGGGAGGGAGCGGGAACTGGGGTGCCATTCTGGAGGCGTGGAAATGTTGTTTGCATGTTTTCCCTGTGATGCTCAGCACGGAGTTCCTTCCCAGTGTGGGAAGATTTTCCATCCTCAGAGCTCCTCTCATTGCAGGATCAATCCCTGGGCAGCATTTAGCAAAGCGTTGGGATGGTTCCTGCTCTGGGAGCCAACTTCCTGATGGCAATGGTGATGGAGACAAAGGCATTGTGCTGTGAGGCTGAGTGGACACCCAGAGGAACAACCTCAGGCTGTGTTCCAAAGGTTTGTCCATGACCAGGCCAGGACAGAGCCAGGGATGAGCCAATAAAAACCCGGGACAGGAGAGTTGGAAGCATTCCCTGCACGAGCATTCGTTGTTTGGCTCCACATTTGTCAGGAATGGGGAATATTCCATCAGCCTCAGTTATTCCAGTGGTTACTCCAGGATTCTCGATCCTGCTGGAGCTGCACATCTGGACAGGGTTTGCCTGTGGGAGGCTTTATCCCTGTGGAACAGCCCTCAGATCCCACTGAGCCCCTGCAAAACCCAGCTGCTGATTTTGCTGCAGGAATGACAATTCTGGAATTGTTATTCTGGTGCTGTTTGAAGGAGAAAGATGTTCCCGATCCCTGGGCCTGACAGTGGATTCACCACCTCCCCAAGGGCCCCCGTGGGGCCACATCCACGTGGGAAAACCCTTGTGCACGATTATCCCCCCCAAACTGTGCTTCCCTTCCCTCGCTCCCAGCTCACCTGGGGTCTCCTTTCCCATGTAAAACATTTGCAGTGCTGACAAGCAGCTCCTGTCAGTCGATGAGGTGGAAAACAGCTTCTGCCAGCATCCAGGGAATCATCAGAGGGACGAAAAATGAGCCGTGGAGAGCAGGGCCCGGCCAGGACTGTGCTAATTACGGTGCTAATTACAGCCAGGGGCACATCGAGATGAATTCCTGGCGGGAAAGGGGCGATGCTCTGGAGCATTCCTCACTGCAGGGAGGGCTGGGATCAGCTCTGGCTGCTCTCCTGAAGCAGCTGAGGGAATAGACAGGCAGAAGGAATCACCTGCCACGCTTCAACCACCACCTTTCACTGTGTCAGGAGCTAAAACACCTGAGAGGGGCAAACTGGGAAGAAAATGCCCCTTTTGAACCATCCTGTGTCCATCCTGCTGCTGCTTCAAGGCTCAGGATGCCGTGTGGCTCCAAAGCCTTCCCTGAACGGGGGGAGATGGGGGCTGTGTTGGGTTATGTAACATAGAAATGTCTATTCCATTTCATCTGTTCAAGGCTGGTCTTTTGGGAGAGGTTTTGTCCTCCTCTCGCCCTTCCAGGGAGGGAAGGATGAGGATGCCTCCTGATAATGTCCCAGCCGTTCACACCAGGTGGGGCCGTGTTTGTTATCTCTGTCACCACCCTCCACCCTCCAGGGGACATCTCCTGATAATGGGCCGTCAGTGCCCACGGTGCCAGGACACATTCCATCATCCTGTTCTGGAAAAAACAGAGAGAGAGAGAGACTTGCTGGTTTTGTATGTTTCTTTATTATCAAGCTTGGCCTTGGGGGAGAGCTTGCTTGCTCCCTTGGCAACGCGGAGGAGGAGGTACACACAGCTTCGCTTCACAGCAAAGCTGGGGACTCCCACCCCCCTCACGGGCTTTTTCCCTTGCCGGGGAGTCCGTTTCAGCGTCGCTGATCAGGGGTCATCCAGCGATGGGGGACTCCTTCTCAGGTCACGGCGACTAAATAAAGCTGCTTCGGCGGACCCCCGTACTTCTTGCACTAGTCTAAAATGTGACTACAGTTCTGGATTTTACTTTGGTTCCCTGCTTTTCAGAGTCTCTTGTTCTTGAGTTGTTCCCAGAATTCCAGCGTTCTCTTTTATTTGCATATTCAGACACTATCTGGCGAATGGGAGCAGAGATACAGGTAATAAGGTGAATTCTTAATTACCAAACAAGTAAATAAGGTGATAAATCAGTATTAAAACAGGAATGAGGCAAATTCTTTATACAGAACTAGCATTAACAATCTTAATGGAATTACTTAACAATTAAGTAACTAAAACATAGATCATTTGAATAGTATTTATTTATAACAATCCCACTGGGAGATGCTCCACACAGTGGGGGAGGAGCCAGCTGTTCCCAGCTGGATAAAAACTGGCGCTGAAGGACACAAGGGATCCGGGTTTTCCACTGGATTCCCAGAGGAGGACCAGACCCATCTCGTCACCACTGGACTTTCCACAGGACCATCTCTACTCCACAGAAGCACAGCTGTTACTCCAGGAGGATTTATCTGGGCTGCTTCCAACACCCTGAGCACAGGGTGTCAGCTCCTATCCCTGACCCTGTCAGGGCTTTTCCAGGACCCTTGTTTGCTTCCTTGCTTGTATTTTTTTGTACTACTACATTTGTATTTCCCTTTTTATTTTTAATATTCCCAGCAAAGAACTGTTACTCCTATTTCCCATATCTTTGCCTGAAAGCCCCTAATGGCAAAATTATAATAACTGGAGGGAGGGGGTTTGCACTCTCCGTTCCAAGGGAGGCTCCAGCTTTCCCTGGCAGACACCTGTCTTTCCAAACCAGGACAGGGGGTGAGGGGCAGCTCTGCTCTTTCTGTTCCTGCCCAGGTTATAAATGACTGTTTATGGGTCCGAGGCACTTCTGACAAAGCTTTCCGAGCAGAAAGGAGAGAAAGAGGCAAAGAGAGACAATAGCACATGAAAATGTGAAAAGTCCCTTTCTGCCCTGGAAATCTGAGCGCTTGGCCTTGGTGTGCTGCAATGAGGTTTTGCTTTGCTAGTGACCTAAATTTGACTTTTCTAAAGGTTCAAAAGGGTGAAGAAACCTCAGACCTGAATTTATTCCTCCCAGTTTAAACCCAGAGTGCTCTGTGATCTCCCAGCTGGTTCTTGATGGTTTTCTTGTCCTGAGAGGGGAGCACCAAACCTGGAATTCTCAAACCTGGAATTCTGGGTGTGCTTGGGGTGAGGGGAGGATTCCTCAGGGCTGACTAAGGAGCCAAAATCTCAGTTATTGTCACTTTTTCCAAGTGAGGCTGGCATTCACTGCACCTCCAGGGAGACTCCCAGGCTCTGCCTGGCTCCCTCAACCTCAAGGAAAAATTTAAGCATTAATTCCAAGCATTCCCACCTGGATCACACCTGGCACTGGGAACAGCAGCACAGCCCGTGGGCACGGGATTGCCAGAGGAACCCCGGAGCCATCTCAGCACCGCTGGAGCCTTCTGCAGGATCATCTCTGCTCCAGCAGAACCACCCCTGGCACTGCAGGAGGGCTGCATTGGGCTGTGACCAACCCCTGAGCAACAGCGCTCAGGTCCTGCTCTGACTCTGAAAGGGTTTCTAGGATTTGTTTGTTTGATTGCTTGTGTTTTTTGTACTACTGCATTTGTATTTTTAATATTCCTAGTAAAGAACTGTTGTTCCTGTTCCCATGCCTTTGCCTGAGAGCCCCTAAATTGCAAAATTCTGATAATGTGGAGGGAGGGGTTTTTACATTCTCCATTCCAGGGGAAGCTCTGGCTTTCCCTGGCAGACACCTGTCTTGCCAAAACAAGACATTGTACCACCAGAGCTGCCAGGTGACAAAGCCTCCAGACTGACTCAAGCTCTTATTGCTCCTTCAAGACAGATTGGGGTTTTTTTTCCCTTTTTTGCCTTGTATTTGATTTTTTTTTTTTTTTTTTTTTTTTTTTTTTTTTTTTTTTTTTGGTAGAGCTGCTGCAAATCCCAAGAAATACCGAGCAGATGTGAACATCTGGGGGTTCCAGCAGCCCTGCTGGGCTGTGCCCCTCTGAAGGAAAACCAAACTGCTCCATCTGGGTTGAAACGTCGGCCCCACAGTGGGGGAGGCCTGGCACGATTTGTGTTTAACAATTTTGCAAGTGTGTTAGATTGGAAATCACCCTGTTCTGGGTTTACACTCAAATTACACCTTTTTTTTTTTCCTTTTCCTTCCGTGCCGTCTGCTGGATGCAATATTCATGTACTGTTAAATCAAACACTCCATTAACAGCGGCAGAGATAAATATTGAATTAATGGAATTATTCAGGTTAATGGGAGATTCATGGGATAAGCCTGGAGAGTGCTGGGTGTGAGATCTGCCAGCAGCTGAATCACTGCCCCTGGCTGGGCTCTGCCTGCAGGTACCACAAAAAACAGCCCCAAATGCTGACATTTAACTGGGAGAGACTTAAATATTCACTGGGAGCACACTGGAGGTTGTGAATGTGAGCAGATGAAGCCAGGACAAGCCCCAGGCACCGAATATTTCAGGCTTTCCCATTGTTCTGAGGAGCAGAATCCACCAATTCCTGTTGTGGGATAAATTCCCATTTTCCAGCCTCAATTCCACCAGGAATCAGCCTGGGGCTGAGCAGGGGCAGGGACACGGGGCAGGGAGATGGGGTAGGGATGTTCCCTGCTGCTGGGACAAACCCTGGGCGGGCAGAGCCCACCCCAAAGGAGTGGGAACAATCCTGGAATGGTTGGGGTTGGAAGGGAATTTAAACTCATCCAGTCCCATGGCAGGGACACCTCCCACTGCCCCAGTGTCCAGCCTGGCCTTGGGCACTGCCAGGGATCCAGGGGCAGCCACAGCTGCTCTGGGAATTCCATGCCAGCCCCTGCCCACCCTCCCAGGGAACAGTTCCTGATTGCCAATCTCCCATGCAGCGCTGCCCTCTGGCACTGGAAGCCATTCCCTGTGTCCTGTCCCTCCAGCCCTTGTCCTCAGTCCCTCTGCAGCTCTCCTGGAGCCCCTTTAGGCCCTGCCAGGGGCTCGCAGCTCTCCCTGGAGCCTTCTCCTCTCCAGGGGAGCACCCCCAGCTCTCCCAGGACATGTTTATGAACCATTCCCACCCCTCTGTCTCTAATTTTTTGCTTTGACAACACTCTCCAGTCACTATCCATATTTTCATGCCACACTTTATGAATATTCTGTGCAGGAAACTCATCCTGAAATTGTTTCCTTTTTGTCTTCTCTTCTAGGAAACGTTTGTGTGCAAAGTCTCCCTAATTTATGTAAATACGGAGGCGACGGAGTTTTCACTTCATTGTTACAAATTAAGAGTTCACCAACATTTTCAATTAGCTGGACAGAAAAGCATCTCTAAAAACATCCCAAAGCCAGTGAGGCTGCAGCAAACAGAGCGTTCCCATCGGGACACCCGAGGGAGGAGGCTCCAGGGGAAGCGAAAGGGAGATTTGTGCCAAGGAGGGGCTGAAAACTTGGGAACAAGAGCAAGGAAATTTCTGTTAGCGTTAAACCCAGCTCAGCATTGCCTCTTGTAGAATCAGGGAATGTCCTGAGCTGGAAGGATCCACAGGGATCATCAACCTGCCCAGACCCCAGCAATCCCCCCTGTGCATCCCTGGAGCGCTGTTCCCAAGGCTCCTGGAGCTCTGGCAGCCTCGGGGCCGTGCCCATTCCCTGGGGAGCCTGGGCAGTGCCAGCACCTCTGGGGGAAGAACCTTTCCCTGCTCTGCAGCCTGAGCCCGCCCTGACCCATTTTCGAGGCCCCCTGGCCGTGTCAGATTCCAGGAACATCCCTTCCCATGCCCTGGCTGCAGACACCAGCGGTGCAGCGCGTTCAGACACCCAGAGCCAGCAGAACTCTTCTGACAGGGATGATTTATTGCCTTCACACCCCAGAGCTCGTCCCTCTCCTCCCCAGGGCCAGAGAAGAGCTTGGTGTTGCTGTTTAAGAAAAAAAATCCCATTTTGGCACCGTGGCTGGCAGAAATACTGAGAGTTTCGTTCCTTCCCCCTCCCTCCCTCTCTCCCTCCTCTTGTAATCTTTGATAAAGAAAAAAGTGTTCTCCCAGAAAGGGATGCTAATTAACAATTAATTCTTTTATCTTCCAGCGCCGAGACTGGGAGACCTGAAGAAGATGTAGAATAAAATTAGTGGTAATTAGCTTTTTAGAGCATTAAATAAACAGCGACATGAACGACGGAGAATTAATGTTATGCATTTATTTTTAACAATATTTATCCAGGCGGTTTTTGAACAAGGCCCTGTGGCATTGGCTCCCTCTAACACAGGCGAAGCAGCACTGAGGAATAATCACATTTAAGCTCGTTCAGACAGCAGCATGCAAATCAAAGGAATAATGAAGAGCAGTCTCTTAATAGGAGTTTGGTGGCTCTGTGCTCAGATATCATATCAGGGCTTTGTATTCCTCTGGAGAACTCGGGAATTGCCACCCTCCATCATTCCCAGCCACAGGCACTGCCTGGGAATGGCAGCCCTGCGACGGGGTGGAGCTGCCAGCACGGGAGTCTGGAGGGGTGGCCTGGGGACATCCTGGGGACAGTGCAACTCCAGTGGGGCACAGATCATGGGACAGCAGAATATTCCAGGCTGGAAAGAACCCACAGGGGTCATGGAATCCAACTCCTGGCCCTGCACACTGGGGTAGAGGTCACAGAATCACAGAATATCCTGAGATAGAAAGGGACCCACAGGGATCCTGAAATGGAAAAGGACCCGCAGGGATCATGGAATCCAGCTCCTGGCCCTGCACAGTGAGGTAGAAGTCACAGAATATCAGAATATTCCAGTCTGGAAAAGGAACCGCAGGGATCATCCAGTCCAGCTCCTGGCCCTGCACAGCGAGGCAGAGATCGCAAAATCACAGAATATCCTGAGATGGAAAGGGACCCACAGGGATCCTAAAACGGAACAGGACCCACAGGAATCATGGAATCCAGCTCCTGGCCCTGCACCCCAAAATCCCCCCCTGTCCCTGAGAGCATTTCCCGAGCATAATTCCCTGTTCGTGTCTCAAATTCCCGTGGAACACCCAAATGTTGTTCCCCGATTCCCAGCGGGGTCCTTGCTGTCCCCTGGAAATGCAGAGACCACAGATTTCAGCCCCCACAAACCCATCTCTCTGACTGCCTGCATTTCTTCTTTTCTCCTGCTGCTCTGGGGTTTTGGGGTCCCTCTGGAAAGGGTTTTCCCCGTGTTCCTATGCCCAGCACGTGTCTGCTGCCATCCCAACCATTCCACGGTCACCGGCACCGACGGAATCTCCCTCACCCAGACATCGGGGACACGCGGGCAGGACGGGCTGGAGAACCCCCAAATGTGGCTCCCGTTCAGCTGAACCCTCCGCCGCGTCCCGCGGAGGAGGGGGGAGATGCCAAACCCCGCCTGCGGCACGGTTTTACTGCTCAAGGCTGTGCTAATTAAGAAAGGAGCCTCGGCAGAGGAATCTCGGACACCGCTCTTAATTAAGACTCTGCCAAGTCGGAATCGGAGGGGACAGAGAGGACAGAGGGGACAGGGCAGGGTCCTTCCCAGCCCTGTGGGGCTGCGGAGCCTCTGGCTCCACATCCTGCTCCCATCATCCTGTCTTAATTAAGCGAAACGTCATCAGTGACAGGCTTCAATCAGGCGCGTAATGAGGAGCTGCCGGGGCGCTACATGCAATCAGGCGATTGTCACCGCGATGAGGTGACGGCGGCAGGGTGGCAGCGGCCCTGGTTCACCCCCAGGATCCCACCGGGAATGGGAAACCTTCAGCTGGGATCGGGGGGCTCGGGCAGCACCCCTGCTCGGGGTCAGGGTGAGCACAGGCTGGGGCAGGGCTGTGGCCTGGGGGGACACAGGGCAGGGACAGCCGGGGCACTGGCTGTGGGTGGCACACCGGGACAGGGACATTGTGACAGGGACAGCCGGGGCACTGGCTGTGGGTGGCACACATGGGACAGGGACAGTGTGACAGGGACAGCCGGGGCACTGGCTGTGGGTGGCACACCGGGACAGGGACATTGTGACAGGGACAGCCGGGGCACTGGCTGTGGGTGGCACACCGGGACAGGGACATTGTGACAGGGACAGCCGGGGCACTGGCTGTGGGTGGCACACCGGGACAGGGACATTGTGACAGGGACAGCCGGGGCACTGGCTGTGGGTGGCACAGGACAGGGACATTGTGGCAGGGACAGCCGGGGCACTGGCTGTGGGTGGCACACCGGGACATTGTGACAGGGACAGCCGGGGCACTGGCTGTGGGTGGCACACCGGGACATTGTGACAGGGACAGCCGGGGCACTGGCTGTGGGTGGCACACCGGGACAGGGACATTGTGACAGGGACAGCCGGGGCACTGGCTGTGGGTGGCACACCGGGACAGGGACAGTGTGACAGGGACAGCCGGGGCACTGGCTGTGGGTGGCACACCGGGACAGGGACAGTGTGACAGGGACAGCCGAGGCACTGGCTGTGGGTGGCACACTGGGACAGGGACATTGTGGCCATGGGTGACACAGGACAGGGACATTGTGGCTGTGGGTGACACAGGACAGGGACATTGTGGCCGTGGGTGACACACACAGGACAGGGACATTGTGGCTGTGGGTGACACACACAGTGACATTGTGGCCGTGGGTGACACACACAGGACAGTGACATTGTGGCCGTGGGTGACACACACAGGATAGGGACACTGTGGCCATGGGTGACACAGGACAGGGACATTGTGGCCGTGGGTGACACACACAGGGACATTGTGGCTGTGGGTGACACACACAGGGACATTGTGGCCGTGGGTGACACAGGACAGGGACACTGTGGCCGTGGGTGTCCCACACGGGGCAGGGACACTGAGGCAGGGACAGCCCTGTGGGACTGTGGCTGTGGTGACCTTGATGGGACAGATCTGAGGGACTGCGGCTGCAGGTGACAAACCCAGGACAGGGACAGCCCAGAATTTCCTCCTGCCAGGTCACCACAGGGAAAGCCTTGGGAAGCAGTGGCACTTCCACTCGGTTTACATGGATTTTCCAGTTTTTCGGGAAAACTTGACCCCAGCCATGGACTGAGCCCGTGGCGGGGCAGGGAGGGCTTCAATCACTGCAGAAACTCAGTCAATATTTCAACCTTTGGGGCTTTGTTTCCCATTTTGGGCGGTGGGAAGAGGCGTTTGGCTGCCTCAGTAGTGAGTTGTTTCATGGGGTTGATTTTTTTTTTCCCACTGAGAGAACAAAAATTTGGGAATTCTGTCTGGGAAGAGGCATGAATGATTGGCTGGGGATAAATGATGGACAGAGCAGGAGGGAGGGCAGGGCCGTTCCCCTCACTCCCGATATTAACCCCCAACACGATTAAAGCCATTTTTATCCCATTCATGGCCTGGCTCTCTCCAAGGACACATGAGGCAAGGGGAATTGGCTGTGTCCGCTTTCAGTCTCGGGCATTTCCTGTCGCCGTGCCCACTCAGGGACGGCACTTGTCGCGGTCTCATCTGGGGTGCCAGTTGTTTCTCTGCACCCAGGGACGGCAGTTGTTGCTGCCCTGTTTCGGCAGTTGTTGGGGAGCTGCTCGCTGGAGCTTAAATTCCCCGCATTCAGGTGCTTTTAGAGTCTTTTTTGCCCTCTGCAAAGCTCTGAGCCAAACTGCAGGAAAAGATGGAGTCTTCAAGGTTGCATGCTTTGTGTTATATTAGTTCTTATCTTACAATTTTCTCAGTGTCCAGAAGATGTTTGCTGCGGCTCGGACATCTGGTGACTCCCCCCGTCCCAGGGCTGTCCTTATCTTTTATACTAATTGCTACTGTATTCGATATTTACTATTTATTACCAATGTCTATCACTATTACTAAAAAGGTCATCTTTACTCTTGATCCAATCCTCACAAACTGCTTTGTGCCAACGTCACTGCAGAAATGGAGTGAGGGAAGGAAGAGAAGAAGGAGAAGGAGACAACGCCCCAAATTCTCCATCTTGTCCCCATTCACTTCAATACAAGAAATTCAAATTCACTGTTTTTCTCACCCTGTGATATACTAAACTCCTATCTTTCACACTCTTGTGGCCTGCAATGCTTCCTGCAGTGCAAGAAGCCTCTCCCATGGACTGAGATCAAATCCAGTGTCTCTCTGAGCTCTGGGCTGTGGTCCCAGACCCCCCTGCCCAGGTCTCTGACCCTCCAGGGCAACCAAAGGAATGCCCTGGACTCCAAAATTTTCCATCAAATTTGCAGTTCCTTCCTGTCCTGATGGAGAAAGGGCAAAGCTTTTCCACTCTCACCTGAACCCAGCCGTGGGTGGCCCGAGGAGCGGGAATCCGCTCGGAAATCCGGGCTTTGCTCTGTGGAAAGTTACGAAATATAATTTATCTTAGTTAACCTTATCAAAGCACAAGTAATAGGTTAAAAAAAAAAAAAAAATCTTGTCCAATTTTATCGAATACTAATTTAAAAAATAAAGGGGTAAGTGGAGGAGAAAAAAAAAAAAAAAAAAAAAGGAAAAAGGCAATTGGAATCAATCAAGCTGAGTTAAGGAGCGGCGGTGAATAAAGGAGCGCTGGTGCTGTTTTACACCCTGAGCCGGCATTGAAATGCAAAATAACCCGCAGACAAACCGGGCTGCCCCGCTCCGAGGTCGTCAGCCCTGCCCAGACATGAAAGCCGCGATTCAGTTGGCAAACACGCTGGAAAATGGGACGGGAAAGGGCAAAGGGATGGCGGGGGAGGCCAAAAGCCACCAAGGAAAGAAAATGCCTCACGTGGCGGTGAACCGCCCCTAAAACGGGGCAAGGAGGGAGGCTGGGTCTTCAGTATCTGGAAAATCAGAGTCTGTTCAGGATTCCCAGAGGAGTCTGTGGCTTTCGGGGCGGTGGAAGTGGTGAGGGACCGCCAGGGATGCAGCGGGGCCGGCGATCCTTTCTCCTGGCGTGATGCTGATTTTGGGAGAGAAATCAGTGACAAATTGCCACAAATTCGGCTGAGGGGGCTGGGAAAGGATCTGGAGCCCCAGGAGGGGCTGAGGGAGCTGGGAAGGGGCTGAGCCTGGAGAAAAGGAGGCTCAGGGGCCCTTGTGGCTCTGCACAACTCCTGACAGGAGGGGACAGCCGGGGGGGTCGGGCTGTGCTCCCAGGGAACAGGGACAGGAGAGAGGAGGTGTCCTCAATCTGCTCCAGGGGAGGCTCAGGTTGGGTTTTAGTGACAATTCCTGCACTGAAACGTCGGTTAAACCTTGGAAGGGGCTGCCCAGGGAGGTTTGGAGTCCCCATCCTTGGCAGGGATCTTTTATGATTCCTTTATGATTCCTGACTGAAATCTGGCGGGGAAATGCCTCCCTCCAGGAGCTGCTCCCGCAAGGAAAACTCCTCCAACCCGTGTTCAGCGGAGGGAATTTCCCCTTTCCTCACGGACAGAGCGCGGTGGCTTCCCCCGGAGGATGTCCGGGCTGATGTCGATCCATTCCTGCCCCGCAAAATTCCAGAGCGCCGCTCCTGGAAAATGTAGCTGGGAGTGGGAGCAGGGATGCAGCTCCATCTGCCTGAGAGCGCCGTCACCATTTCCAGAGGAGGAGAAAAGGGAATGTGAGCCATTCCAGAGTGATCGGGAGCTTTACACCCGCGAAGGGAACGGCCCCGGAGCACCGGCCCCGCCGGCCTCGGCTTCTCCCTCCGCTGGCTCCTTCACCCCATTCCTGCCCCGCAGCTCTGGGTGCTCCCAGAGTGACACCAATTGCCCTAACGGGAGCTGTTCCCTCTCCAGGCAAACCTTGTCCCCATGGAATTCTCAGACCGTGGCTCCGAGCTCCCCTGCAGTGCCTCCGTCTCACCTGCTCCCAGTGCCCCCATCCTGCTCCAGGACAATCCCAGCCTGTGCCAGCCTTCCAGGGGCTCCTCCCCAGTGTGTCACCCCGGGGTCACTCTGGGACATTTTTACAACACCTCACACAAGAGTTTGAAGTCCCTCATGAGTCATTGAAAACCGATATAGTCACGGACAAAGACCCTCTAACTAATTAAAGTTATTCAGTGGTATGTTTATTCACCGGCGGGCGGCACGGGAGTCATCTCCCAAAGGCGGAGTCATCCCGAACATGGCTCTTTGCTCTCTATTTATTTTCCAAGATCTTACCTACAATACATATGCATAACCCCAGCACCTCCCATCCCCGCTCTGCATTAAAATGAGGCTATCAGTCCTTCACGCGTGTGCAATCATTCTCTTGAATTGGGTCAGTGGTCTCAAATTGGGTCAGTGGTCTCAAAGGATGAAGTCAAGAGAGTCTTCATCAGGTCTCTGTGACCCTCTGGCACTGTCCAAGGTCCTCTGCTTCGTGATTGATTGATACCAAGTCCAGGTGCTGGCCATTGTTCTTACTGGTTTCAGTCTGTTCCTATGACGCTTCACTTACTCCACTTTTTCTATAAACAAGCTCGTAATGTAACAGTCAGCTCTAGCTTGGGCATCTAATAATCATTAACCTACCATTTCCTAATCTAACTTACATCTTGATCAATAGAAATTGCTTCTAACCCTTAGCTAAAACCTTAACTCTTTAAAGTCATATCTCACTCAGGCCTCACCTGCAGCCTCCACCTTTCCCTCTCTGCCCTCTCCTTCCCCCTGCTCTTCACAAGGCCCTGGGGTGAGGAGCAGCGGCAGATTCTCCGTCAAGGACACAAGTGCAGAAAATTTCTTTGGTTTTTGTGTTTTCTTTCCGCTCTCACCAGCCAGGAATGAGCTTTGAGCCTGGAGATCCAAGCTCCAAGCACTGCCACAGCCCCAGGAGCTGCTCCAGCGAATCCAAACCCTCCTGCCCGGGGCTCATTTGTTCCACTTCCCTCCGAAGGCAGCAATCAGAGCACTCCATCTTCCTCTAAATTGAAACTCGAGGGGAGATTGAAAAGGAGATACTTGTACCACATAACCACCGACCTTCCCGAGGAGCTTTAATGCCTGAGACATCCTCGGATTTGTTTTGGCTCGATTCAATCTCACCCCAGCTCAGGGCAATCTCTGCACCTGCAGAAAGCTGCCGGGAGGAACGAGCTGCTCTGAGGCAGCCTGGCAGAGGGGCAGGTTTGCTTCCACTTGTCCCTAATGGGATTGATTAAAAGCTTCGCTGTATTATCCCTGACACGGGGGCACTTTTATCCCAGGGATGTGCTGGGCTTTATCTCCCCGGAGCTGCTGGTTCATCACTTGTGCTGCTGCTGCTGGAAATCCCAGGTCCTGGCTGGCACCAGAGAGCTCCACAAATCCTTTTTCCCTCGAGTGCAGCTGCAAATGGCTCTGTCCCCAGTAACAGGGTGGATGTGGTGCCCCAGCCCGAGCAGTCCTTGCAGGATGCTGGAGGGAATCCTGTGCCAGGGAGCCCTGTGGGGGTTTGGGGTGAGCCTGGCCCTTTGCACTGCAGGTTTTTACCTGTAGAAATGCTCAACCCCTTTCTCCTGACCCTGTTTCCTTCTTCCCCTTCAGAATCAGCTCCTCCAAATGATTTGAGTGGTCCCTGGTGCAGGTCTGGGGCTCTTCACCCTCTGAGGAGCAGCAGAACTCCTGCTCTTTGTCCCCTCCCTGGATCCTGGGTGCTCCCGGTGTCTGCTCCTGCTACCCCCTGCACTGGAGAAATCCCATCCTGATCCCTGGGCCATCTCCCTGCTGCCTCCTTTCTGGAGAAATTTCCCCCCTGGCCTGCCAGGGAGAAGCTGCTGCTTTGCAGCTGAGCCCACTGGCTTGTCAAAGGAATCTCAAAAAAAAACCAAAACAACAACAACAACAACAACAACAACAAAAAAAAAAAAAAAAAAAAAAAAAAAACCAAAAAAAAAAAAAAAACCAACCAAAAAACCCAACAAAAAAAAAAAAACCAAAAAAAAAAAAAAAACCAACCCAAAAAAAGGGAAAAAACCCCAAAACAAAACAAAACAAAACAAAAAGAGGGTGGGAATGACGAGGGATGGCAGCCTGGGAGCGAGCAGCAGCGGTGCTGAGCAGCTGTCACACCTGTGGAATGAGCTCAGGGGGACACTGTCCCCAGGGTCACCTCCAGGGTCAGGTCACACTGCCGGCTCAGGGATCCCCTGCATCGCACTCGGCTCCACCTCGGTGCTGTTGGTTTTGGGTGGTGCCAAAGCAGCCCGGTCACCTCCTCCTGCCCCGCTGCAGCCGCCCCCCCGGCCGTGCCGAGGACCTTTGGGCCTGTCCTCACTGGTCCCAGGCAGGCTGCACGAGCAGCTCCCGGCGCTCTGAGCTCCTGGGAGCGCTGCTCCCGGCTGTGAGCCCCAGCCCTGAGAGCGGCACGGACATCCTCGATCCATCCCCTCCCTGGCACGGAGCTGCAGCTGCTTTCCCAGCGCTGCCGGCAGCATTAGGAGATCTTTGATTGCCGACCTTGCCCCTGCCTGGCTGATTTGCTCTTCCCTTGTACTTCCTGACAGCTCCCTGTTTTCCAGCCCGGGGCTGCGCGGTGCCCTGGGGCAGCTCCGCTTCGCTGGGAGCGCGGACGGCTCAGGAATCGCTGATGCTCCAGCAGCTCCTCTTTCCTTGCCCTGCCCGGACACGCGGGAGCTCCGCAGGAATCCTCCGGGACGGGGGATGGATCACCCCCGCGGGCAGCCGGGCAGAGCTCTCCGGGAGCTGCCAGAGCCCTGGCACTGCCAAATTGAGTCTCTGCTCCCTGGGGCTGCTCCTCCAGCAGATTCCAGAGGAGGGGAGCGCTGCCCGGCGCGTCCCGGGGCGCGGGATGGCGGCGGCTGCGGAAGGGAGGGGGAATTTCATCAATAAAAGCCGCGATTTTGCCTCCCCCGCTCTCCTCCCTCATCCCCGGCGTTTGAAAGGCAGGATTGAGAGCTCGCAGCTCGGGGGCTGCCGCAGATGTGGAGCGGGGCCGCTCCCCGGGAGTGCTTCCAGCAGCAGAATTCCGATGGGAGGAAATGGGCCGGCGACACCCCGCAGACAATGCTCCATTGGAAGTATCCTCTGCAGATGTGCTTCCTCCTCATCAGCACTCGCGATCCTCATTGAGGCTCCTTCCCTCCTGCCCCGCGCTCAAAAGGGGCTGAGATTTCATCTTGGGTTTCTTCCCAGAAGGGTGAAACAAAGGAGTGAAAGGGAAGAAAGGGAAAGCAGCCGCTCTGGGAGGGAGCGGCTCCCGTGCGGGGAGGATGAACGGGAATTCTGGGCCACAGCGGTTCCACTGAAGCTTTGCCAGGCGGCTTCTGGAGCTCAGATGGAGCTGGGGTTGGAGCTGGGATGGGTCTGGGCTGGATGTCACGCTCCCAAAAGAAGGATGGAGCATTTTTTTTCCCTTCAGAACTTCCTGTGAGCTGGTTTCCATTGCTCCCCCAAGGTGACAGTAGCCTTGGGAATTCCAGGATTGCTGAGGTTGGAAAAAACCTCTGGGATCATCGAGTCCCAGCTGTGCCTGATGCCCACCTTGTCCCCAGCCCAGAGCTTCGAGTGACACCTCCAGGATCTCCTGAGACACCTCAGGGATGGGCAATGCGAATGTCCCAGCCCCTGCCAAGGCCTGGCTAAAAGGAAACATCCTCCAATTCTCCTTTATCCTGGAGAAAAGGAGGCTCAGGGGATCCCTTGTGGCTCTGCACAACTCCTGACAGGAGGGGACAGCCGGGGGGGTCGGGCTGTGCTCCCAGGGAACAGGGACAGGAGGCAGAGGGAACGGCCTCAGGCTGGGCCAGGGGAGGCTCAGGGTGGACAGCAGCAGGAATTTCCCCATGGAAAGGGAGCTCAGGGATTGGCAGTGCCCAGGGAGGTTTGGATCCCCATCCCTGGAGGTGCCCAAGGAATCCCTGGAGATGGCACTCAGGGCTCTGGGGACAAGGGAGGATGGGGAACGGGGTGGACTCGGTTGACTGAGAGAGCTTTTCCAACCTCAGGGATCCGGGGATTCTGTGATCCCACGAAAGGGATGGAGCTCCACAGCTCCATCTCAGACATTTTGGGAGCTGCAGCAGAGCAGGGCTGGAGGCAGAGCTGGTGCCAGTGGGGGTGGAGCTGCCTGGAGCTGCACCAGAACGATGCTGGATGTGGAGAACGGCGGTGGAATGAGGACACAGAATGGTGAGGGATGGAATAAGGAGAACAGAAGGAAATCAGCAATTCCCAGGTCCTGCCACAGAGACATTAGCTGAGCAGAAATTCCCATTCCCGGTGCTGATCCTTGTAGGAAGGTCTGGAGCCGTGGAAGGCAGAGCCCCAGAGCCCATCCCAGAGCTTCCCAAGGAAATGAGGCAGGAAAACCCCTGGCTGGGAGAGTTCCAGGTGAGAGGAATATTTTGTTAACCTACAGCACCTTTTTTAAGGGTGAGGAACAGGAAGCTTTGGAAAAGCAAACACAAGGAAATCTCTTGGCTCTTTCAACATCTTGAATGGTGCTGGTTGTTTGTTTTCACCCAAATCTATGCATTTTGATGTTTTGTTTTAAGCAAAAAGCATTTTTTTAGTGCCTCTGTCTGTGCCCTTCTTCCCCATTGTCTGCAAACCCAGCTTCTTTTTCCCAAACAACATCTTTGCAGTCCCCAAATCCCAACCAAAACATGCTACGTTAATTTGAATTCTGAGTTATTTTCTGATGGTTCTTTCTGGAAAGTGTTTTTTTGGGTTTTTTGTTGTTGTTGTTTTTTTTTTTTTTTTTTTTTTTTTGTCTCTTTTGTACTGGAGTTCAAATATTTTCAGAGCAAAACAGTGGCTAAACATTTTTAATAGGGAGCTCTTTTATCCAAATCCTTCACTGAGGAAACAGCTCCAGAGTGGTTTTATTTCCCTGCATCTAATTTAATGTATTAAACCTTCTGAGCACCGGCTTTCATTTAAATGACCTTTTTTTTTTCTCTTTATTTGATTCAGGGAGGGTGAGTGGGGAAAAAAAAAAATCCGATTCTTTTTTGATGGAACAACTGCAGGAAAAGGTTTCTGTCTTGAGCAGAATGAAAATGAGGATCTGAATGCGCTCTCCCACCATGGGACTCGTGGAGAAGCTTTAAAAAACCACAAAACCAAAATAAAACAAAAAAAAAGAGCCGACCTCAAACAGTTGTTTGTGTTAGAAATGGTTTGGTTTGTTCTTCCCTGAAACAATGCTGAGCCTCTGGATGCCCAGCCTGTTGGGGAAATCATGGAATTAGAGAGCGGTTATGGTTGGAAAAGACCTCCAAGAGCATCAAGGCTGAATCCCACTGAAACCAATCTCCAAGCGCCACATCCACGCATTTTTGGGGGACTTCCAGGGATGTGACTCCAGCACTGCCCTGGGCAGTCCCTTCCTGAGATTAACTCCCCTTTCCATGAGGAAATTCCTGCTGATGTGCAGCCCGAACCCCCCCGGCACGACCTGGGCCCATTCCCCTTGTCCCGCCCTCGCGTTTGCAGCACACCGGCACTGGCTCTGGCTTTTGGGAGCTCCAGGGATCCAGGAAGGCCTTGGGATGCTCCATGAAGATGTCCCAGTGGTCCTGGAGTGAAGGGACACCGTTATTCCAGCTCCAGGGGTTGGATGGGGGCATCCTTTGGGACACCACATTTCCATGGATGTTGTGTTCCCTTGGATACCACAATCCCTTGGATTTTGTGTTTCTTTGGATGTCATGATCCCTTGGACACTGCATTCCCTTGGATATCGTGTTTCCTTGGATACCACATTTCTTGCTGGGCTTTAAACAGCCTCCAGGCTCCAGGCTTTAAACAGCCTCAGCCCTTCCCAAGGGATTTTTCCTGGTGAACCACCTGGGATCCCTTGATGTGGGCAGGGAGTGGAAGGCAGGAAAAGTGCATTTGCTTTCCCAGCCTTTGTCCTCCTCCAGGGTGGAGATTTCCAGCTGGGATCAGGCAGATGGTCCCTGGGATCTGAGCTCCAGCCTCACCCCGGTGATCCCAGCGTTGGAGCAGGCACAGAGGAGACTCTACTCTCATCCCGCCCTTCCCAGGAGCTCTCCTTCGATCCATGTTTTCCTCCTTCTCCTGCTGCTCTGGACAAAATAAATAAATAAATAAAAAAGAGCCACACAGCTTCATTTTGCAATCTCCAGAGATGTCGGAGCAGAGGCAGCCACGGAATGAAGATCTCGTGTTCCCAGGAAATAAATCAGATGTTGATTGGCAAGTGAAATCCTGCCCAGCCTGCCTGGAATCCCAGATGAGCCCACCTGCGGCACGGCTGGGGCCGCTCCCGCTCTCCAAACACATTTTTCAATCTGTTTCTCTGAGCTGCAGAACCAATCCCACTTCCCAATTCTCCACTGGGACAGAAACGCTGAGCTGAGCACGAGCTCTCCTCGGCACCTCTGGGTTTGTGTCTGGGATTTCTGGGCGGATCAGAAGGGTCTGCGAGTCACCAGAACCATTGCAGCAAATAACGAGCCGCTGTTACAGCAGCTTGGATTTTTATTTTTTCTCCCTCTGATGGCTGTGGGCCATTTTCCTGTGATGTGGGAAACCATGTCGTGCAGTTCCCGGACATTTGATGGGATCAGCCTTGTCACACAGCCCAGGCACTTCTGTGAGCTCACTTTGGAGGGAAGCAAAATGTACCCTGGGGACATCGAGGGCTGGTGTGACAAAATCAGCCACTGGAGAGGGAATAAACCCTGAGCCTAAGGATCAGCAATCCTAAAGAGCAGCAACCCCGAGGAGGGCTGGAGCAGGAGGGGTATCTCCCATGGGATCATCCTCTGCTCCGAAACATGAGCTGGTTTCCCAGGAAAACTGAGCTCCCAGCCTGGAGAAATGAGAGCAGCAGGCCCAGCAGAGAAATGGGGACGGCAGAGCCTGAGGATTGATCAGCTCCAGTCACAAACTCCACTGTCCTCTCCTCAAGGAAATAAAGCAGCTTTAATGAGCTGGGAATTAATATTAATGTCCCACCGCTGGACCCCAAGCAGTGGAAATCTCCATCCAGCCAAACCTGAGCCCTGGAATTGCCACATCCAGGGAAAGCTGGACCCCTGAGCCCAGGAATTGTCCCATCCAGCCCTCAGCTGTGCCCAGTTCATGCAGCTCAGTCCCTCTCCCTCCGTCCCAGCCTCTCCCTCTGCCCATCCTCGTTCCCTGCCCCCAGGACAGACCCGAACCCTGGGGAATTCACATCCCGTCCTGCACCCGGAGCTGCCTGCCCTGCCCTGCCCTGATCACCCCGGGGTTAATGAACACACCAGGCACTGGCAGGGAGCCGCCGTTATCTCAGGATCATGGAATCACCTGGGCTGGAAAAGATCTTTGGGATCATCCACACGCCTTTGGTCATTAGCCCACGGCACTCAGTGCAGCATCCAGGCTTTCCTTAAACACTTCCAGGCACAGGGACTCCACACCTCCCATTCCAGTGCCCAGTGCTCCCATTCCATTGCCCAGTGTTCCCATTCTGTTCCCCAGTGCTCCCATTCCATTTCCCAGTGTTCCCATTCCATTTCCCAGTGCTCCCATTCCATTTCCCAGTGTTCCCATTCCATTTCCCAGTGCTCCCATTCCATTGCCCAGTGTTCCCATTCTGTTCCCCAGTGCTCCCATTCCACTGCCCAGTGTTCCCATGTCCCCATACCAATGCTCATTGCTCCCATGTTCCCATTCCATTTCCCAGTGCTCTCATTTCATTCCCCAGTGCTCCCATTCCATTTCCCAGTGCTCCCATTCCACTGCCCAGTGTTCCCATTCTGTTCCCCAGTGCCCCCATTCTGTTCCCCAGTGCCCCCATTCCATTTCCCAGTGCTCCCATTCCGTTTCCCAGTGCTCCCATTCCGTTCCCCAGTGCTCCCATTCCAGTCCAGCCCATTTTGGCTCCTTTCGGGCAGCAGCCCGCACCATTTCCCGGATCCAGGGGCAGGGATGAGCGGGCAGCACAGGGCCGGAGCCGCACGGGCCGGGCGGTGCCGGAGGGTGAGCAGGGAGCATCCGCCCGGATGCAGGAGCGCCTCCAGCCTCCCGCAGCCTCCCGGCGCGGCGCGGCCCGCGGAGCTGCTCCTTTATTTATTTTTCCATCCCGCCTTGTTAGGCGCAGTTTAACAATCCCGGGCCGGCGCTCCTTAGCGACCGGCAGCGGCGATGACCGCGGGGGCACCGGGCCGGCTCCGGAGGGTGCCCGCCGTGATTTGGATTTGTATTCACGTGGGGACATCTAGTGACCACGGCGACAAGTGCAGAGCATCCCGGCGACGGGAATCCCGGATTCCAGCCGCTCTGGCCTCCCGCATTCCCGCTCTGGAACTGCAGCGCCGCCGCTCCCCCTCCCCTTCACCCTCGGGCCGTGTCCCCACATGGGTTTTGTCTCGGGGTCTTGGGTGTCCCGCCATGGGGCAGGGCACCCCCAAAGCTGTGTCACCGCCACGGGAACCCTGCCAGGCTCCATCCAGCGGGAGGTGCTGGGGGCACAGGGATAAGCCTGGCACAGCTTTGGGCTCCTCTGGTGCCCAGGGAGGGTCACAGGGACAGGGGACACCCCTGTGCCAGGGGGCGGTGGCGCTGAGCCCCCACTGACCGCACCAGGGGTGGCACCGGGCAGCAGAAGGGTCCCAGTGCTCCCAGTTCAACTCCTGCAGGGCCCAGTCCCGCTCACCTCTGCGTAAATCCCAACCCCACCGGCAGAGTCAGCCGGGCTCCGGCTCCTGTGTCCCTCCCTCAGGAATGATTCTCGTTCTGTGCATGGCCCGGGCTGTGCTGTCACCCGGAGCTGGGTGTCACCTGGAGCTGGGGGTCACCTGGAGCAGGGTGTCACCCGGAGCAGGGTGTCACCCAGAGGAGGGTGTCACCTGGAGCTGTGCTGTCACCTGGAGCTGAGGAGTGTCACCTGGGGCTGTCACCTGGAGCTGGGTGTCACCTGGAGCTGGGTGTCACCTGGAGCTGTGCTGTCACCCGGAGCAGGGTGTCACCTGGGGCAGGGTGTCACCTGGGGCTGGGGTCACCTGGGGCTGGGGGTCACCTGGAGCAGGGTGTCACCTGGAATTGGGTGTCACCTGGAATTTGGTGTCACCTGGAGCCTGGGGTCACCTGGAGCAGGGTGTCACCGGGTGTCCTGTGGGCACCTCTGTCCCTCCAGCTGCTACTGTGGGGGCTCCCCCCTCCCTGCTGTGCTGCTGTCCCCAGTGTCTTCTGCTCACACAGACTCACCTGCAGAGACAAGCACAGCTTTTGTTCCATTTATTGCTGCTCCAAAGCACAACAGCCAGGCCTGGAGCTTTTCCCTCCTGGAGCTGTCACTGTCCCACCCCCAGCTCCCTGTGCTCTGGGCATCTGCTGTTTTCCCAGCAGGGTTTGGGTGGGAAGGGACCTTAAATCCCACCCAGTGCCACCCCAGCCATGGCAGGGACACCTCCCGCTGTCCCAGGCTGCTCCCAGCCCCAGTGTCCAGCCCAGTCTGGGGCACTGCCAGGGATCCAGGGGCAGCCACAGCTGCTCTGGGCACCCTGTGCCAGGGCACAGAGAAATAGGGCAAAATGTGCCAGCGTAGAAAACTTCTTATCCCTAATAAGAAATAAGTTTATGGATATTTCCAGAGCTGGCTGGGGTATGGACAAACTTGGTTTGGTGAAATAAACGTGCCCCACACGAGCCCACAGTGAGAGGTGGGACCAGAGCTGCCCTTGGAGCCCCAGTGCCCATGTGGAGCAGCACCTGGGGCCATCACAAATCCACATTCCTGACATTCTCCCTGCCTCTGGGAGCTCTCACTTCACTCCCTCATTTCCAGCAGGAAAAGCCCTGTGGAGCTCAGGATTTTCCATTTCTGCTCTAAAGGCTGCACTTCAGCCCCAAAACCACTTCCACATTTACCATTTTATCTCCCTGCCCCAATTTACATCCACCTTAAATTTCTCCCTTTCACCTGCTGCTATCAAGGTCTCCTCCATACAAGTTTGAAATTAATCCTTTATTTCCCAAAGCAGATCTTGCTATCAGTAATTAACTTTTTTCCAATTAGCTGCTGAGAAACAGTGGATAATTTATGGGCACGGTGATAAAATCCCAAATAGAGGTGATGGCACTGGAGGTGCAGGAAAGGGCAGGGAACGATTTCCTCTGAGGAATTATTCATTTTATGTTGTTCTGGAAGGTCCAACAACAGAATCCCTGAGATTCCAGGGAGCCCTGGCCAAGGATCCAGGTGGAACCACTGGGATTCCCCAGAGCTCCGGGCCAGGAGCTCCTGTGTCACCTGAGTCCTGCCTGGCTGTGATGAGGTGCCAAATTCCCAGTTCATGAGGAATGTGGAGCTCCCTGTTTCCAGCCCTGACACTGGCTGGGTCAGGGGCTTCTTCCCTGTAAGGCAGGAACAGCTTTTATCCTGCTTTTCCCTCTCTCCAGAGTGGGAACTGCTTCTCCAGGAGATCACAGCAGGGGGCTGTGCAGAGGACACAGGGAGGGGAACATCCCTGCTGTGACCCCATGGACATCCCTGCTGTGACCATAGGGACATCCCTGCGGTGACCATAGGGACATCCCTACTGTGACCCCATGGACATCCCTGCGGTGACCATAGGGACATCCCTGCGGTGACCCCATGGACATCCCTGCTGTGACCCCATGGACATCCCTGCTGTGATCCCAGGGACATCCCTGCTGTGACCCCATGGACATCCCTGCGGTGACCCCATGGACATCCCTGCTGTGACCCCATGGACATCCCTGCGGTGACCCCATGGACATCCCTGCTGTGACCCCATGGACATCCCTGCGGTGACCATAGGGACATCCCTACTGTGACCCCATGGACATCCCTACTGTGACCATAGGGACATCCCTGCTGTGACACCAGGGACATCCCTGCTGTGATCCCAGGGACATCCCTGCTGTGATCCCATGGACATTCCTGCTGTGACCATAGGGACATCCCTGCGGTGACCCCATGGACATCCCTGCTGTGACCCCATGGACATCCCTGCTGTGACCATAGGGACATCCCTGCGGTGACCCCATGGACATCCCTGCTGTGACCCCATGGACATCCCTGCTGTGACCCCATGGACATCCCTGCTGTGATCCCAGGGACATCCCTGCTGTGACCCCATGGACATCCCTGCTGTGATCCCATGGACATTCCTGCTGTGACCATAGGGACATCCCTGCTGTGATCCCATGGACATTCCTGCTGTGACCATAGGGACATCCCTGCTGTGATCCCAGGGACATCCCTGCTGTGACCCCAGGGACATTCCTGCTGCGACCCCAGGGACATCCCTACTGTGATCCCAGGGACATCCCTGCTGTGATCCCATGGACATCCCTGCTGTGATCCCAGGGACATTCCTGCTGTGACCCCAGGGACATCCCTGCTGTGACCCCATGGACATCCCTGCTGTGATCCCAGGGACATCCCTGCTGTGACTATAGGGACATCCCTGCTGTGATCCCAGGGACATCCCTACTGTGACCCCAGGGACATCCCTGCTGTGATCCCATGGACATCCCTGCTGTGACCCCAGGGACATCCCTGCTGTGACCCCATGGACATCCCTGCTGTGACCCCCTGGACATTCCTGCTGTGATCCCAGGGACATCCCTGCTGTGATCCCATGGACATCCCTGCTGTGACCCCAGGGACATCCCTGCTGTGATCCCAGGGACATCCCTGCTGTGACCCCATGGACATCCCTGCTGTGACCCCCTGGACATCCCTGCTGTGACCATAGGGACATCCCTGCTGTGATCCCATGGACATCCCTGCTGTGACCCCAGGGACATCCCTGCTGTGATCCCATGGACATCCCTGCTGTGACCCCATGGACATCCCTGCTGTGACCCCAGGGACATCCCTGCTGTGACCCCAGGGACATCCCTGCTGTGATCCCAGGGACATCCCTGCTGTGATCCCATGGACATCCCTGCTGTGACCATAGGGACATCCCTGCTGTGATCCCAGGGACATCCCTGCCACCACAGGCTGTGCCAAGAGCTGCCACTGAGGTCATGGACAGGTCCCACCAGCCAGGATGGAGAACCAGAGGGGATGAGGCTCCTCAGGGCTGTGGGAATTACCAAGCTGGAGAATTCCCCTTGTCACCGCCTGCCTCAGGACAGTGCAAGAATTCCTCCTTCCTGCCCGTCCCTGGGGCCCCTTGAGGATGCTCCCAGCACTTCCTGACACTCTGAATTCTTGGGAGTCACTTCTTCCAGCCGGGATAGGGGAAAACCAACCTGATCCCCCCAGAAACCCCTGAGGGCAGGGAGCTGCTCTCATTTATTGGGATCCCAGCCTGATCCATGCAGCTCAGAATGGTGGGAACGGACAAACATCACAACCACTGCAAACCCCACAGAGCTGCTCCTGCCCTGAGCGGTGATTAAAACACAAATAAATCCCAGCGACTGCCTGCAATATTGAGCCACTGCCAATTTATGGCCAGAGCTCTTATCCTCGGGAGGTTCCTCACTGCAGGAATTACAGGGGGAAGGTTCTCAGCCCTGGTGAAGATTCTCCCCGAATCAAAGTGAGAAACAATAATTTGCACAAGATAAATCCAGCAGCACCTTCAGCTGCCTGATCACTGAATTACCTCCGAGGAAGGAGGAGAGGAACTTCACTGCTGTGCCCAAAGAACAGGAAATTTCTCCAGCCCCAGACGGATTCCAGGGCCTGGAGAAAAATCTGGATGCTCCCAGCACTTCCCAATGCTCTGAATTCTTGGGATTCCCTTCCTGCAGCCAGGAAAGGGCGAAACCAACCTGATCCCCGCCACCCGAGAACCCCTGAGGGCAGAGAAATCCCATTTATTGGGATCCCAGCCCGATTCCAGGGCCTGGGGAAAACCACAATAATAACGCCTGGTGTGCTCCCCAGCCGTTCATTAGCAGCAATTACAGAGCTCGAGTGTTACAAATTGCTGCTGAAAGATGTCACGAGCTCACAGCCCTGGCTTTAATTGAAAGCACTTTTTAATTTGATTACCAATGGCCCTGTGCTATGATATCTGTGCCCTGCGGGAGGAAATTGCTTCCCCAGAGGGAGAAACGCTTCCCTCTGCCGTGGGGAGCTTCAGGCTTGCCGTGGCTTCAGCACCAACAGGAGGCGAGGGAAAAGTGGCCAACGACATTTTTCCATGCCCAAAGGACAGAAATTTATAAATTATTTTACCCAAAGAACTAAAGGAACTTGGGACTTTTGATGGGAGAACATTTTATGAATTATTTTACCTGAAAATCTAAAGGCACCTGGGACTTATGGTGGGATGCCGTTTTATAAATTATTTTGTCAGGAGAGCTAAAGGAACTTGGGATTTTGGAAACAGCATTTTATAACTCGTTTTGCCAGAAAAAAATCTAAAGGAACTTGGGATTTTGGGGACAATGGTTTATAACTCATTTTGCCAGAAAATCTAAAGGAACTTGGGATTTCGGGGACAATGGTTTATAACTCATTTTGCCAGAAAATCTAAAGGAATTTGGAGCATGGTGGAAAGTGGAAAGAAGGAGTGGGGCATGTGTAAGATCATAAAATTATGGAATGGTTTGGATTGGAAAGAGCCTTTAAAGGTCATCTGGTCAGTGAGCAGGGACATCCCCAAGGAGATGAGTTTGCTTCCAACTCCATCCAAACCAGCCTGGAATATTTGCAGGAATGTGGCACCAGCACCTCTCCGGAAAATCTCCTTTAAGGAGGGAAGGGAAGGGAAGGGAAGGGAAGGGAAGGGAAGGGAAGGGAAGGGAAGGGAAGGGAAGGGAAGGGAAGGGAAGGGAAGGGAAGGGAAGGGAAGGGAAGGGAAGGGAAGGGAAGGGAAGGGAAGGGAAGGGAAGGGAAGGGAAGGGAAGGGAAGGGAAGGGAAGGGAAGGGAGTTCCCTGTGTGCGCTGGGATCATCTCACCCTCTCACCCAGACCCCTCCCAGCCCACCCCTGCGGGACTGGGGGCACCGCTGTCACTGTCGTGTTCGGTCCTTTGCTCCCCGGATAAACCGCCCAGGGATTCTCCATCCCGCTGCTCCTGGGCAATCCATTAATGAAGCCTAATTAGAACGGCAGAGCTAATTGACTTCGGGGCTGGCTTTTGTTGTTTTGAGAAGAAGGGAGGAAGGAGGATTGTTAATTAGTTCAGTTCTGCTTTATCTGCGGCACAGCCCAGAATATTCCCCACAGAAACCATTCTGGGCCTGACAGTGGATCTTGGCCCTGGAGCACCGGGAGGAAAAAGTTCCTCTTGTTTTTGTTATTTATGGCCCTGTCTGAGGCTGGGCTCCTTGAGGGGGATTTTCCTGGGTGAGGGGTGACCCAGAGTTTAGCTGGGATTGGGGTTTTAATGAGTGATAACCAGAGAAATCTGGAGATTGCTCCTTGATTGATGGAGGGGATGGATGGGCAGAGGAACTCCGGGAAAAATGATGAGCAAAACTTGGATATAATGGTCTTCTCTCCATAAAAACAAACACAGGGAAGAAGAGCTGCTGTGTCTGCCCTCCTGAAACTCCAGGATTTAGGAAGGATCCAATCCCCCAGGTCCTGCCTGGAGGTGCCTTGAAGGAGCAATGTTCAGGGTCAGCCCTTCGCATCCCAAGAACTGGAATTGGAATCCCTGGCCCCAGGAACAGCCCTGGCTGGCTCAGCCTCAGAAAGGGCTGGGAATTGTTTTCTTTCCCCAAAAAATGAGTTTTATGGAAGCTCTTGGGTTCAAAGCGGGCTGAGTGGTGGAGGCAAAGATCCAGCCAGGAATTTCTCCCGTTTCCTGAAAAATCGGGGAAACAGCTTCAGCTGCAGTGGAACCTTCCAATGTGGAAGTGCACTTCCCTGGTGCCACGGCAGGAATGAAAATCAAATCCATCTTCTGCATCCTGAGGCCATTGCATTTTTACTTTTAGGGTGTTTGAAGAATAAATAAATAAGCACATAAGGAAATTACCCACAGGAGCTCATTTCCATGGCGGGTAAAGGAATTATAGCTGGAAATAAAAGAAACTTAATGATTAACCTTATCAGATGGGGATGGATTCTGATCAGCTGATTGAAGAGAGGGGAAAATGGAAGAGGATAAAAACAGAGTGAAGGATAAGGAAAAAAGCGAGAACCAGAACATGCAGAAACAAGTTCCACTTTGCTGCAGGGGGTTTTCTGCTCCCAATTTAAATATATTTAAGATGGAAAGTGATTCCACATGAGGAAAAGGATTCCTTGGGTGGCAGCAGGGGTGACTTGCTCCTCTGGGAGAGGAGTTTAGGAGGCTCCTGCACATCTGAATTTATTCTAATTTATAAAGAGACGTGGCTCAGGGGCTCACAAAGGTGCACTTGGAATAATCCCACAAATGACTGTAAGAGGACCCTGCTCCTGTCAAGACACAAGCATGAAACATCCACAATTCATGTGTGAAAACAGACAAGAACTCATCCCAAGAAGTTCAGGACCTGCAGGGGTTACCCTGGATCTGGGATATTCAGGATTTGCCTGAGAGGGTGAGGTTTTGTCACCAAGAGCTGCCTGCAGTCCTTGACTCAGTGCTTGACTCATCCCTGCATCTCCAGGGGTGAAAGAAATTATTTTTACTGTAAAAGAAGCTCTGTTTGGAGAGGAGCGCCTGGCTTTCTCTCTGGACTAATTTCTTCCCTTTCACAGAGATAAGAGGATGTGATGGGATGATTTCCTGCCCGTTAACAAGCTCTTGGAGAGGTGGTGTTGTCAGGCAACCTCCTCAGCACTCACACAAAGGACCACGCAGGCTTCCCAAATTTCCAGCAAACTTTTAATATTCCCCCAAAACCAAGACACATCTGCTCTGGTGACACTTCTGAACAGGCCAAATCACCCCGAAAAGATTTTCTCATGTAGTCTCAAGTATAAATATTTTGATACAAAAAGAATAAAACCCCATAAAGGGCCCCACAAACCCCATAAACCTCCCCCAAGGCATCGGGCGGTGCCCTGGGGATCCGTGGCCAGGTACAGCTGCAGGGACAGGCAGCCTGAGGTGCTCCCAGCCCAGGGAGCAGGGAATCCAGGAGCAGGAGAGTCTGAAAGGTCTGTGGTGAGCTTGGGAGGTGCTCTGAGGTGTGGAGCGAGCCAGGGAGGCGCAGGGATCGAGGCTCTGCTTCCAGGACAGCTCCAGCAGCATTCCCGGGGTGGGGGGATGGATTGGAGCTCCAGCTGAGGGTGTGGGGACACAGCCGGGCACATCTGGCTGATGGCAGAGCCACAGAGGTCCCTGATCCTCGTCGGGGTCACCATGGGGCAGGGGACATCTCCTGGCTGATGGCAGACCCACAGAGGTCCCTGATCCTCGTCGGGGTCACCCGGGGCAGGGGACATCTCCTGGCTGATGGCAGACCCACAGAGGTCCCTGATCCTCGTTGGGGTCACCCAGGGCAGGGGACATCTCCTGGCCTGGTGGCACTCAGACCCACAGAGGGTCTCTGATCCTCATCGGGGTCACCCAGGGCAGGGGACATCTCCTGGCTGGTGGCACTCAGACCCACAGAGGGTCTCTGATCCTCATCGGGGTCACCCAGGGCAGGGGACATCTCCTGGCCGGTGGCACTCAGACCCACAGAGGGTCTCTGATCCTCATCGGGGTCCCAGGGCAGGGGACATCTCCTGGCTGGTGGCACTCAGGGCCACAGAGGTCCCTGATCCTTGTCAGGGTCACCCAGGGCAGGGGACATCTCCTGGCCGGTGGCACTCAGGACCACAGAGGTGCCCTGCACGTCCCCCAGCAGGCTGAGCCCAGGGCAGGGGACACTGCCACCACTCCCTGCTGGGAAAGCTTTTCCCGTTCTTGTTCCCCAGCTCGGGATAAACGCAGCCAGGAGCAGCCTGGCCCAGCTGCCTGCAGAGCACGCTCAGGATCAGGACTAAACCTCACCTAACCACTGACAACAACCCGGAGCTCAGCTTTGGCCTTGGCACCCAGCAGCAGCTGAGGGTGATTCGAAGTCACTCCGACTTTTAAATTAAATTATCTCATGCATAGAAACAAAAGCTGCAGCAGAGGATTCACAGAACTCATCATCAAGTACCCATTAACACATTGTATATATATATTAAGCTTTAAATAAAAAAAAAAAAAAATAATAATTTTTCCTTTTTTTTCTTGGTTTTGTTTTGGTTTTGTTTTGTTTTTTTAATAAATGCACTCTATAGGATGCAACAAACTTGAGCCTGGTCTAACTCTCAGTCACACCCATGCTCTGCCCTTTATACAAAGTCTGCTCTACTGTAATAATTCTTCCTTTTAAACAAATGCAGGTAGCCTAGACCTTAATAAAAGCTGCCCAGAGCCCTGGGGCTGAGCTGCCCTCCCTGAAAAGTGGAGCAGTTCTGGTTCTGTTACTTTGGGAAGGAGGTAAAAAACTGCCGGGGTGGGTTTTTTAGATGATCTTGTTCTCCAGGGCTTCGATCCTTTTGGCCACAGCTTCCAGTGAGGAGGAGTTAAGGAGGAAAAATGACCGGGAATGTTGGGAGAGAGACTTTTTATGTGGGCACAGAGCGATGGGCCAAGGTTTTAACTGAAAGAGGAGAGATTTAGATGGGATGTTGGGCAGGAATTGTTCCCTGGGAGGGTGGGCAGGGGCTGGGATGGAATTCCCAGAGCAGCTGTGGCTGCCCCTGGATCCCTGGCAGTGCCCAAGGCCAGGCTGGACACTGGGCAGTGGGAGGTGTCCCTGCCAGGGCAGGGGTGGCACTGGATGAATTTTAAGGCCCCTCCAAACCCAAACTGCTCAATAATTCCATGATCCCGGGCTGGCAGCACAGGTAAGGGAATCTGTCCCCCCCTCCAGCACTCCCAGAGCTGCTCGGGCTGATGGATTTCACCATCAGAGGAAGGAGCTGTCTGCGCTCACACATCCTCCCACAGCCACGGATTCACTCCAAGAGGAGGAGGAAAACCGGGGGAACGGCCGGGGAGTGTCGGAGGGGCTGACAGAGCTCCTGACCCCGAGGAGAGGAGTGGAGCGCTTTTCCTGGAGCTCCGGAGCCGTTTTCTGCTCCTTTCACTAATTCCTGTTGGTGGTGTGCCTGGGAGAGGCCACCCACTGGGTGGGAGCGGTGGCTCGCTGTCACCTCTGCGCCACACAAGTCCCGCATTTCGCTCAGCTCGGCTCTGGGAGGAGGAACAGAACTGTGAGGGCACAGCAGGGCCCAGAAATGTGTGAAGAATTCAGAACGTTGCTTTTAAAATTAGATCCTCTCCTGATCCTCAGAGGTGAGAAATCTCCCCTGCCCTTGTGAGCCACCCTGAGGCTCCATGAGTTCCTTTTCTAGGGAGAAGTTTTAATCCTACTCACAAGTTTTTGGTGGCTTTTTTCCTCTTTCTGACACTTTACAAAAGGCCCAGCAGGGCAGAACTCGGTCCCACCAGGTGAGAGATGGATCCAACTCACCTGGCTGCAGCGCTTCCAGGGAACATCTCCAGCAGGATTTATCTCCCAGCACCGTGTTTTGGGCTGGGGGATGTGCTGTGTCCATCTGGGTTACCCACATCCCCCTGTTATAAATAAATACTATTCAAATAATCTATGTTTTAGTTACTTAATTGTTAAGTAATTCCATTAAGATTGTTAATGCTAGTTCTGTATAAAGAATTTGCCTTATTCCTGTTTTAATACTGATTTATCACCTTATTTACTTGTTTGTTAATTAAGAATTCACCTTATTACCTGTATCTCTGCTCCCATTCGCCAGATAGTGTCTGAATATGCAAATAAAAAGGATTTCTGGGAATTCTGGGAACAACCCAAGAACAAGAGGCTCTGAAAAGCAGGGAACCAAAGTAGAATCCAGGACTGTAGTTGCATTTTAGACTAGTGCAAGAAGTACGGGGGTCCGCCGAAGCAGCTTCATTTAGTCGCCTGTGACCTGAGAAGGAGTCCCCCATCGCTGGATGACCCCTGATCAGCGACGCGAAACGGACTCCCCGGCAAGGGAAAAAGCCCGTGACGGGGGGTGGGAGTCCCCAGCTTTGCTGTGAAGCGAAGCTGTGTGTACCTCCTCCTCCACGTTGCCAAGGGAGCAAGCAAGCTCTGCCCCAAGGCCAAGCTTGATAATAAAGAAACATACAAAACCAGCAAGTCTCTCTCTCTCTCTGTTTTTTCCAGAACACCCCAGTCTGAGCTGCTCTGATGCAGAGCACCCTCTGTCCCTCCAGTGCGGGAAGGAACTGGGGTAGAGCTGGATGCTTGCTCTGGAGGAATTCCCTGCCTCCCACTCCAGCTGCCTCAGGACCTGCAGCTCCATCTCCCCACAACCCCACAACTTGGAAAAACCCTCCAGGGTCATTCATCAGCTTCTGACCAGGCAGAGCCGCGAAGTGCCACACCCGACCCCTCCAGGCGCCTCATTCCCACCGCCCTGAGCCCCAATCCTCCCCCAGGAGCAGACCTTCCCATGGCCCCACGGAAACCCCAGCCAACCCACCCAGTCCTGCCAAAGGATATGTTTCTGCTGCAAGGAATTGATGAGGTCTTCTACTTTGGTCTGGAACTTCACGATGGATTTGCACTCACACGGATCTTCCTCTGCGGGTCACAACAGCGAGAGGATGAGTGGCACAAAAAAACCTGATTTAATCAAAATCCCTCAGCCCAGTGAGACAGAACAATTCTTATTTTCTATGTCAGCAATGGGAAGGAAATCAAAATATAATTATTTCTAATTATCCGATTGATCTCTTCTGTTATTAACCTCAGATGAACAGAGTATGTCACATTTTTCTGTTATTTCAGCCATGAAAAGTCTTTCCTGGGTTTCCAGCTCCCTGGAAACACACTGAGCTCTGCTCCTGATGCTTCAAGTTTGCCCTAAAATTGGAGTCTGACCAAATAAAACCAACCTCTGTCTCCCCAACAACATCCAATAAAAACTGGAGGCAGTGCTGCCATCAAGACTGGTTTGAGCTTTGCTTCAGTAGCTCCAGCCCTGGCGGGCGTGGAGCCATGAGCGTTAATCAGTTTGTTAATTTATGTCACTAATTTACATCTGTTCTTCAAGGAAAATGAATTTACACTGGAACAGGAGGAAAACGAAATGAAGACAGGGGTCACAAGGCCACTCTGAGCTGAGCAAAGAAAGAGTAAATAAGAGGGAATTTTTAAAGGAAAGGAACCACTGGCACCAAAACACAACGAGTTTAAACCAGCCAGGAGTTACCTAAAGCTGGAGATTAACAGAAGATTTGCAGACAGCTGTTGAGAAATATAAACTGGCACTGGGAATGAAAGATATGCAAATATCTCCTTGCCTTCCTTTTATTTTTAATACTCAAATATATTTATCTGAACTGATATTTTACAAACAAGTAGTTTTTCTGAAATTTACTTTCTTTTTTCTTTGAAGGCTGAAGCCCAAATGTATTTGAATGATTTTAAGTACAGTTTATTGGGGGTTTCATGTAGATGCCATCCTCTTGTTTTTGGATTGATCCTAATTTTTTAAGGAGACTTGGCAAAGAGTCTCTGCCTTGCAATCTTGGCTCAGTAGACACAGGGATTATCCAACTTCTCCAGGAAGAAAGGAAATCCCATCTTTGGGAACCTGGAGACAAATTCATCATTTCTGAGGAAGAAGAAGGGCAGAAGGGTGGAGGAAAAAGGAAGGAGAAGGGGATTTGGGACAGGGGGACACGGCCTGAGGTCACTTCACTTCAGGCAACCACCCAAAATACTGATGCCTCCTGATCCTCCCGTGTGTTCTGCCAGCTGAGAACAGGGAGATTTTTGTAACATCCATCTAAAAGGGCGTTTTCATCCCTCCACTCCAGCCTTCAAACACTGGGACAAACCCCCTCCACCCCCAGTCCCCTCCCACCAACACAGATCTTCATCTGCAGCTTCTCCAAGGCCATTTTTACCCCTCTCCTCCGGCCATCAAACGCTGTGAGTGAACCCCGATCCCCTCTCACCAACACAGATCTTCATCTGCAGCTTCTTCCCGATCTTGCTGATGGTCCTGAAGTCGGCGCTGTAGAAATAATGCTCAGCCACCGGTTCTGAGGCGATCTCCCTCAGCTCATCCTCCACGGCGTTGCCGACTCCCACGGCAAACATCCGGAATCCTGCCGGGAACGGGGCGCCGTCAGTGCCACCCCTGCCAGCCTGGACATGCTCGTCCCCCTGTGCCCCCGGGCCCCGCACAGCTCCAGATCCTAACGGAGAATCACCTCCACTGTTCCTGACTCCTTTCAGCCAGGTCAAACACGGCCAAAATAATTTTACAGGCGGAGATTTTTATTAAAATTTACCAGACCGTGGGCACTGTGGCCACAAGAACAAGGCTTTGGAGGCAATCCTTTCAGCCAGGTCAAACAGGGGCCAAAATATTTTTTTCAGGCAGAGTTTAACTGGAATTTCCCAGCCAATGACAAGAAGATCAAGATTTCGGAGATGCAAGAAAGGACGGGTGATGGTAACACCATCTCGCTGATGCGGCAGTGATAACGTAGCAAAAGGAAACAGTAGCAGTTTCCAAAATAAGCTCAGCTCCTGTTAATTAACCCCTGTTAACGAGCCCCTGAGTGGCAAAGTCCCCCTGCAGTGGAGACCTGGGGTCAGCAGAACCGAGCTGAGTCTGTCTAAAGTCGCAGCCCCCACTGGGAGTTAAGAACTTGTCCAGGGATCATCCTGCTCTGCCAAGAGATTGATCCTGCATTAAACCTGTTTCTATTGAACTGAAATGCAATTTTCCCGTTTAGGGTGATATCAATTAAGCCATGATTTGAAGTATTTGTCTCTATTTGTCGGTGCCCAGGTGCTGAGAATGTTTCCCTGTTCCCCCTTTTGCCTTTCTCTGGAAATGTCCAATATTTGTTGTTTTTTCCGAGGCTCAGCTCACTGAACAATTCTGCAGTCTCATTTTGAGCACTTGTTTATCCCAGAGCAATAACTTACGGACAGATAAGAGATTTCCTTGCAGGGACAAGGGAGGAGGGAGAGACAAGGCACAAAGTTTTATCACCAGGGAGGAATAAATTCTATAAATACACTTTATAAGAGCCTTTTGTTTTATAAGAGCTGAACAGCACCATAAGATGTCAGAGCGCTTTGTAAACATTGTTTTTTCACGAGCTCCCTGACCTTTCTGGTTATGTGCTGGCCCCGAGTCCCATCTAGTGGCGGAGAGCGAAGTTAAAAGGAAGGGAAGGATTCAGCAATTCCTGACTGAATTCCCAGGGGCTGGATCCGTTTAACATGGGGTGTCAGAGACTGGGAATGTGCTCAGCAGGTCAGCAAAGGGGCAGCTCTCAGGGCATTAATATTTTCAGACATAGAAATCCATCCGCGTGTGGCCACCAAGCGCTTTTCCTACAACAGCAGTTTATTGATGTGCCTGGGGTTCCTCCTTAATCCGTGTCTGTGCTTTGTTTATTGTCTCATTGCTTTTCCTTTCCTCTTCCAGGCCCTGGGGCTGATGCAGCCAAGCCACGCGTGGCCCTACAACTCCTGGGATTCGCTGTCCTTGCCCCCGTGTGCCTCTGGAGCTGGGCTGGGTTTCCTGACCACCCCCAGACAAATCCCAGACTGGCTGGGGTTAGAAGGGTCCTTAAAGCTCCTCTTGTTCCACCATCTTCCACCATCCCAGGTTACTCCAAACCCTGTCCAACCCTAAAGGCCCTGGAAGCTCCTAATTCTAAATTCCCTCTGCAGACTCCTTCCACATTTGTGTGGAGCAATTAGACCCGGGTTCCCATTCCAGGGGTGGAACTCCATCCTGCCCATCCCACCCCAGGGGCATGAAACTCCACCCTGTCCATCCCATTCCAAGGGGTGGAGCTCCATCCTGCCCATCCCATTCCAAGGGGGCAGAACTCCATCCTGCCCATCCCATTCCAGGGGGTGGAACTCCATCCTGCCCATCCCATTCCAAGGGGGCAGAACTCCATCCTGCCCATCCTATTCCAGGAGCTGGAACTCCACCCTGTCCATCCCATTCCAGAGGATAAAACTCCACCATGCCTGTTCCATTCCAGGGGTAGAACTCCATCCTGCCCATCCCATTCCAAGGAGGTGGAGCTCCATCCTGTCCATCCCATTCCAGGGGGTGGAGCTCCATCCTGCCCATCCCATTCCAAGGAGGTGGAGCTCCATCCTGCCCATCCCATTCCAAGGAGGTGGAGCTCCATCCTGTCCATCCCATTCCAGGGGGTGGAGCTCCATCCTGCCCATCCCATTCCAGGAGGTGGAGCTCCATCCTGCCCATCCCATTCCAAGGGGGCAGAACTCCATCCTGCTCATCCCATTCCAAGGGGGCAGAACTCCATCCTGCCCATCCCATTCCAAGGAGGTGGAGCTCCATCCTGCCCATCCCATTCCAAGGAGGTGGAGCTCCATCCTGCTCATCCCATTCCAAGGGGGCAGAACTCCACCCTGTCCATCCCATCCCAAGGACATGAAACTCCACCCTGCCCTGCAGAATCTCCTCCAAAGACACAGAGAGGAACTAAAACCCACTCTTGGCAAACCAAGGTGCACCTGAGCCCCAGACCGAGGTGCTCCAAGCTCTCTGTGAGCAAGGACAGTCAGGGAATATCTCCCAAAATTACTCTGTATAACCTGTTTGTATCCTAAGGGACACATCCAGGGAAAAGGTCCTGCCTGGGCCAAGGCAGAAAGAAGCCCCCGGGAATTCAGAGCCCTACCTGAGTCCTTGGCTTTCTTGGCAGCATCTGAGATATAATCCTGTGAGCGCCCATCCGTGAAGACAATCCCCACCTTGGGGACGCCGGGCCGGGCTCCGTTGATGACGGAAAAGGAGCTGTCAACGAGGTACTTCAGAGCCTGGCCTGTCATGGTCCCCTTCTCCATGTAGGACATTTTCTTCACTGCTGCTTTGATGTCCTTCTTGCTCTTGAACTGCCCCAGTGGGAACTCCTGCCGGACAGAGCTGGAGTACTGCACCAGCCCCACCTGGGCCTGTTTGTCCGACACCTCCAGAGAATCCACGATTTGGTTGATGAATTTCTTCACCAGCTCGAAGTTCTCAGGCCTCACACTCTTGGAGCCATCGATGAGGAACACGAGATCCAGAGCAGACCCCAAGCCACCATTGCAAGCTGAGGGGAAACACGAGAAGA
Organism: Progne subis subis; assembly: GCA_022316685.1. Lineage (NCBI taxonomy): Eukaryota > Metazoa > Chordata > Aves > Passeriformes > Hirundinidae > Progne > Progne subis. Next base: position 125,795 of record JAKJHU010000220.1, on the reverse strand, counting down.
GGGCAGAAGAAAACAGCAGCAAAAATCTCAATAAATGATGTAGGAGAATAGAACCCTAATGCCAATTATTGCTGAGGAAATGGGGTTAACTGCTGGAGTAGGAATTCCCCTGGGCCAAATCCACACAGGCCCAGGAGTGCCCAGGAATGTGAGGATTGAATTAGAACCTTCAGAGAAATTAAGGTACAGAAATCCACACAGACATGAGGTAGAAATGCAAGTTTGATTTTAAATAAGACTGAAGTAGCGAGCAAGAAAAGGACCTAAAACCTAGTTTAAAACTCAGTAGCTTTGCCTTTTGCAAAGATAGATAAACTCTAGACATAATAAAAATAACGTAACCTTGCTAAACATTCCTAGATGGACGAGATAGAATTATTTAGATAGAATTTGTGTAAGATTTTGCATTTGCTTTCGCACGTCTATCTTAGCTTAGGATATGTCCAGCAAGGGTGTAGGAAATTCGTGTTTTAACCTGATTGGCCAAAAAGAGAATAAAAATGCACTACTTTGAGAATGAACACACAGAGGCTCAGGAAAAACCCCGATGCCACTGTTGTTGCTACTGCTGCTGCTGAGGCACTCACGGGACACAGACTGGGGTGCTGCTGTTGCTCGGGACTCAGAGACTCTGTGACAGAGGCTTTCTGCATGACTGTAATGACTCTGCCTTCATAAGGCTGATTTAGCCATGCGATAAAGGACTTTTACAACCAGCCATCGCCATAGTCTTCAGTGAAGATACCCCAAAAACTCGACAGTTGATCGAAGAAAACCCGACGGGACATCACAGCAATGTTTTGGGGGCGATTGTGGCTTGTAAGAGCAGGGTTTCCCTTTCTGCCTCCTCTGGGCAGAACATCCCGGAGCTGTCCCCGCCGTCCCCGCCGTCCCCGCTCACGTACCGGTGCAGGTCTTGCCGTCGCTGTTGAGGCTGAAGCCGTCCCTGCAGGCGCACCTGTATGTCCCCGGGCTGCTGACACACACCTGCTCGCAGTCGTGGTCTCCGGTGGCGCACAGGTCCGACACCACTGTGGGGACAGGACGGGGTGGCTGCGAGCAGGGCCCAGCCCGAGCCCCACACCCAGCCCTGCACAGCCCCATGCTGGCCCCACAGATAAATCTGCTCTCAGTGGGACTCGGCTCATTGGTCCTGCCCGGCGGCTGAGGCGCAAAGACAAGGAAGAAATTCTCACAAGTCTCCCTGCTCCAAGGCACAGCCAGGACTGGAAATCCTCCCAATCCCGAGGGCAAACTTGGCTGGGTGTGGGGCAAATGGCAGCACACCTCACTCTGCAGAGCTCCTGGGTGAGGTTTGGGTCCCAGCTGTCCCCTGGGCTGGCCAGTACCCGGTTTTTCCAGCTCTGCAGTTCAGTTCTGAGCAGGGAGCTCAGCTGCCCTTCCTGATGGGATTCGTGTGTGAGTACACTTGGAATTCACCTCAGAGCTCTCCCTGCACAGGCAGCTGCCAGATCCGCGCTCCCCAAACATTCCTGCTGCCCATCCCGTCCTGGCTGCGGCTCCAGGGATGCTGAGCAAACAGCAGCTGAGTGGCAGCACCAGGAGCCAGCGGCGCTGGGGGGTGACAGCGCTGTCACAGCCATGGCAGCGAGGATGGACAACGAACTCCAGAGCAAACAGGGCCGGGGGAGGCAAATTCACTTACAAATGCTGGGAAAGGTGTGCAGAAATCCAGGCACTGGGCTGGATCGGACTGAAGGGAGGTGGAGCAGAGTGTTTCAGAGTTAAGGTTTCTTATTTTGAGCCATTTGTGTTCTGCTCTACCCATATTTTGTATGGTTTTTGGCCTTTCCACTTCCCGTGGCTGTGCCAGCGCTGGTAGATTGCTCCAGGCCAGGTGGTTGGGAATTTTACTGCCCCTGGAGCTGCCTGAAGCTCAGTTCTCTGGTTAATCTCACTGCTGGCTGGAGCACCAAGGGTTTCCTGTTTCCCCAGGAGTTTGCTCAGCACTGTGGAAGCACTTGGACACCTTTCCCTGCTGTCAGTCCCACAGATCCTGTGCTGTGCCCGAGCAGGGGGTTTGGGTCCATCTCCGGGGTGGTTTGGGGCAGCTGCGTGTGCAGACACAATAACAAGGGTTTGGACATTCCCCCAGGGCTGTCCTCTGCTCCCTGCAATAATCCTGAGCGCAGGACTTTCCCCACGGCTTCAAACCACACGGCGATGCCTCTGCACCGCTGCTGCCTCCTGATCCCCGGGCAGCCAACACAAACTCCCACAGGTATTCCCAGCCTGGATTCCACCTCCTCAAATTCTGCCTCTCTCCCTCCTTTTGCCTGAAGTGTTTGTTCCCCTCTTCCATGAGCTCTGTTGCAGTGACAGAGGATAACACCCGACTCCCTCTGTGTTATCACCTGAAGGCAATCCAGGGCTCACTCTGTATCCAAAATTGCTCCTTTCCACAGAGGAGCCAACTTTCCATGACAAAAAGCTGCTCCCTTTCATCACTTTCAGCCTGGAACCTGAGCCAGGAGATTTTACTCCTCTCAGAAACTGGGAGTTCTCCAGGCCCAGCCGTGTGTTTGGAATTCCAGGTGGATCACACCTTTCAGGAAGTGTTGCCACACGGTTTTGCTTCCAGGGAACGGTGGGGAGAAGCCCCTGGGCTTCTCTTCTGACAGCAAATGGGGATTTATGACCCATTCCTGCTGCCTTTGGAAGCAATAAAACATTCCCAGTCCTTCAGCAGCTCCTGTAGGAGCAAAGCTGCACTTGTAGGATGCTGTTTGTGGGATGGGGTTTGTGGGATGGGGTTTTTGTAGGATCCTGTTGGTAGGATGGTGTTTGTGGGATGCTGTTTGTGGGATGGTGTGTGTAGGATGCTGTTTTTGTAGGATGCCATTTGGAGGATGCTGTTTGTAGGATGCCATTCGAGGATGGGGTTTGTGGGATGGTGTTTGTAGGGATGCTGTTTTGTAGGATGCCATTTGGAGGATGGGGTTTGTAGGATGGGTTTTGTAGGATGGGTTTTGTGGGATGGTGTTTGTAGGGTGCTGTTTGGAGGATGCCATTTGGAGGATGCTGTTTGTGGGGTGGTGTTTTTAGGATGGCGTTTTTGTAGGATGGTGTTTGGAGGATGCTGTTCGGAGGATGGTGTTTTTAGGATGCTTGGGCTCCGTTGATGTGTTGTGCAGACAGGAATTAGATCCGGCTCAGCCAGGAGAGATTCCTGCCCCATGAGGCTCCCAACCCCAAAAGCAGCATCAGGCAAAGGCAGCTCAGCCTCTGACAGGAGCTGGGACCATCCCTGTTGAACTGGGAATTCAGGAGGCAATGCTGCCAGGGGGAATTACAAAACAAATTCTCTCAACTGCCCCAAAAGGGGCGTGATTTCAGCTGTGCTAAAAATCCTCTTTTCCAGGTTGTTTTCCAGTGCCTCCAGGAGTGTGTGGATTGTGTTTACAAACTCTCCAGTGCCAGTGAAATCTGGAGATTTCCATAACCAAAACCTGAAATCCCCTGGATAAAACCCTGCAGGTCAGGAAAGGCAACTTCAAAGAGCCCCTGTCCCACAGGGCTCTGATCCTGCAGGGCTCGGAGCAGGGTAGCAGAGGGATGAAGGGTGGCCACAGGTACAACTTCCACGGGAAAGGCTGGAGGGGGGATTTTGGAAAAGAGGTCTGGAGGGACAGGACACAGGGAATGGCTTCCAGTGCCAGAGGGCAGCGCTGCATGGGAGATTGGCAATCAGGAATTGTTCCCTGGGAGGGTGGGCAGGGGCTGGCATGGAATTCCCAGAGCAGCTGTGGCTGCCCCTGGATCCCTGGCAGTGCCCAAGGCCAGGCTGGACACTGGGGCAGTGGCAGGTGTCCCTGCCATGGACCGGATGCATGGATGCATGGAATATTTTTAGTTGGAAGGGACCCACAAGGATCATCGAGTCCAACTCTAAAGTAAATGACCCGTCCAGGGATTGAACCCACAACCTGTAGTGACACTAGCAACATGCTCCAACCACCTGAGCTAATATCAAGGATGAGCTTTCCAATCCCTCCAATCCAATCCTTCCCCACCCAAACCATTCCAGGATTCTTGGCAAAGCTTTAAGGTCCTTCCCACCCAAACCATTCCCAATTCCCTGCCGGCTGGCAGCTCCAGGCTGGGCACGCCAGGACTCACCACAGAAAGCCTCCTGGAACTTGTGGGTCAGCTTCTCGATGACGCTGTAGCTCTCCACGTAGTCCACGTGCTCGTCCAGGGGCTCGCTGGCCATCTGCCTCAGCGTGCCCATGTCCACCCTGCCCACGCCGATGGCGAAGAGCTCGATGCCCGCGGCCCTGGCCCGGGCAGACACGTCCTGCACCCCGTCCTGCGGCCGGCCGTCCGTCACCACGATGGCCACCTGCAGGGGAGGGACAGCTTGTGGGCAGCGGTATCCTCATCTGTGTTCCCACAATGTTTGTGGAAAAGACTGGGCTAGGAGGGAAGGGTTTGCATTTCTAAAATCAAGGGAAAAGGGAATCCCACCAGCTCTTCCCATTCCTTGGATATCACACAAATCATGGGGTTTCTTAGGTGGAATTAGTTTCTTTCCAAGCTGGAAAAGTTCAACCGCCAGAAGTTGAATGGTTTCACCAAGGAACAGCTGCCAGGGATTGAATGGTTTCACCAAGGGACAACAGCCAAGGATTGAATGGTTTCACCAAGGAACAGCTGCCAAGGATTGATGGTTTCACCAAGGAACAGCTGCCAGGGATTGAATGGTTTCACCAAGGAACAATTGCCAGGGATTGATGGTTTCACCAAGGAACAGCTGCCAGGGATTGAATGGTTTCACCAAGGGACAACTGCCAGGGATTGAATGGTTTCACCAAGGGACAGCTGCCAGGGATTGAATGGTTTCACCAAGGGACAGCTGCCAAGAATTGATGGTTTCACCAAGGGACAGCTGCCAGGGATTGAATGGTTTCACCAAGGGACAGCTGCCAAGAATTGATGGTTTCACCAAGGGACAACAGCCAAGGATTGAATGGTTTCACCAAGGAACAGCTGCCAAGGATTGAATGGTTTCACCAAGGAACAACTGCCAGGGATTGATGGTTTCACCAAGGGACAACAGGTGCATCCCTCTCTAAGAAAACTAAAATAAAAATTATGTTTTTTGTAGCAAAACTCGAGCTCAAGCCAAACTAAAGATCTTCATGGACACTCAGGACACGCCCAGCTGAGTGTGGGACTTCACAGAATCTCTGGAAATGTCATGGAAACGTGAGATGAGGGCTCCATCCTGTTCATAGGTGGAGGAGCTGAAGGATGGAACTGGAACCAGCTCCATGGGGAGAGAGGGAGGGGGAGAGGCCCGAGGTCACGCTGTGTGTCAGGGCCTGCCAGGACCTGTGATTCTCTGTTCCAAAATCAATGGCAGGGAATAAACCCCACCCCTGCTAACCCCGGCATTAAAGTGGCAGCTGGCTTAAATGGGAACTGGATTTCAGCTTGGATTAAGTGGAGCCCTGAACCAGTTAAAAGCTTCCCAGAGTTCTGCTTCTGATTTGTCCCTTTGCTTCTTTATTTTTCTTCTGAAAGAGACTTTGTCACAAGACCTGAATCCTTGCTCTTTGCCAATTCTTCTGTCCCTGCCACTTTTCCTTACAACTGATTGTAACACCACTGCCGACCCCAAAGGAACGGCCTGGACTGGAATGCAGAACGGGGAAAGAGCTTCCCCTCTGTAAATCATGGGAGAAACAGGAAAACGTGGGGCTTTACCATCTAATGTCAGCTGATTCTCTGCACTTCCTAAGGGCTGCACAATTAAAAATTCCCAGGAGCGTCACAATTCCGCAACTGGTGCTTCCAAAGGGGGGGGAAAAACCCAACAAATTCAAGCTTTTCTCTTCTAGCGTGGCAAAAATAAGACAAAACATCACCTGTGACAGGTGTGGGTGTGTGGTGTGCAGGGAGTGGATGTGCCAAAGGAGCTCCGGGGTTTTCCTGGGGCGGGAGCGGATCCATCCGTGCAGTGGAGCCTTTTGCCAGGAGAGAGAGCCCTCGGCTCAGCCTCGGCTCCAGCCCGGCTGCTCCGCCTGTGCAGCGCCGGCAGCGCGGCCCGGGGCTGCCCGGGAGAGCCCCCAAAACCCGGCTGGCAGGGATCAGAGGAGTTATCGAATCGGGGAATGACAGGAGTTATCGAATCAGGGAATGACAGGAGTTATCAAATCAGGGATCAGAGGAGTTATCGAATCGGGGAATGACAGGAGTTATCAAATCAGGGATCAGAGGAGTTATCGAATCAGGGAATGACAGGAGTTATCAAATCAGGGATCAGAGGAGTTATCGAATCGGGGAATGACAGGAGTTATCAAATCAGGGATCAGAGGAGTTATCGAATCAGGGAATGACAGGAGTTATCAAATCAGGGATCAGAGGAGTTATCGAATCAGGGAATGACAGGAGTTATCAAATCAGGGATCAGAGGAGTTATCGAATCGGGGAATGACAGGAGTTATCAAATCAGGGATCAGAGGAGTTATCGAATCGGGGAATGACAGGAGTTATCAAATCAGGGATCAGAGGAGTTATCGAATCAGGGAATGACAGGAGTTATCAAATCAGGGATCAGAGGAGTTATCGAATCGGGGAATGACAGGAGTTATCAAATCAGGGATCAGAGGAGTTATCGAATCAGGGAATGACAGGAGTTATCAAATCAGGGAATGACAGGAGTTATCAAATCAGGGAGTGACAGGAGTTATCAAATCAGGGATCAGAGGAGTTATCAAATCAGGGAATGAGAAGAGTTATCAAATCAGGGAATGACAGGAGTTATCAAATCAGGGATCAGAGGAGTTATCGAATCAGGGAGTGACAGGAGTTATCAAATCAGGGAACAGAGGAGTTATCGAATCAGGGAATGACAGGAGTTATCAAATCAGGGATCAGAGGAGTTATCGAATCAGGGAGTGACAGGAGTTATCAAATCAGGGACAGAGGAGTTATCGAATCAGGGAATGACAGGAGTTATCGAATCAGGGAATGACAGGAGTTATCAAATCAGGGAACAGAGGCATTATCAAATCAGGGAATGAGAGGAGTTATCAAATCAGGGAACAGAGGCTTTGCCAAATCCATAATCAGAGGCATTATCAAATCAGGGATCAGAGTTATCAAATCAGGGAACAGAGGCGTTACCAAATCCGGAATCAGAGGCATTATCAAATCAGGGATCAGAGTTATCAAATCAGGGAACAGAGGAGTTATCAAATCAGGGAATGAGAGGTGCTCTCAGATAGGGACCAAACCCTGCCAGCAGGTCCTGTCAGCAGCCACGTGTCCTCCTGCAATTCTCTTCCTAAATCAAGAAATTCTCCAGGTTTTATCAGCTCCTCTCCATCTTCAGCTAAGCCTGAGCCTGGCTGAGCCCGAGTCCAGACAAGCCCCAGACGGGGTGGAGCTGCAGCATCCACACTTGGGTGTGATGGGAAAGATCCTCACAACGCCTATGTGTGGAAATCTGCCATAAAGGACGCAAAATTCACGTTGGTTTCTGCCCTGCTGTTGGAGAAAACAAAACTTCTGGATACAGAGCTGGGATTGGGAGTTAATCAGAGAGCCCATGGGGAAAATGAATGTAACAGTGAGAGGAAGCCAGGGGAACCTTCTGTGACAGCCTGACAGAAAGAGTGTAAAAAATACCTCCTAATATCACATTTGGTTCGCCCAATCATCAGGAAATCCTGTTTTTTTTCCTAGGATTCCCACCATAGATATTTTTCCCTGCACCTAGCCTGAGTCAATGTGAAAAAAAAAAAAAAGTCCTTTTTAAAATGATTATTTTCAAACCTAGGTCCAAATTATTTGCAGTCTGCGGATCTCCGTAATTCCCTGTCATTGAAAAAGCTGAGTCCTGAGTGCCTGGTTTGGGAAAGGCTTGGAGGGAAGGAGCCGCCTCTGGATCCTGGTGGGGCTGGCACTGCTCAGCCATGTGAGGGGAATTTTGAAAAGGTGAAGCTTCTGTTGCCTCCAACAGCTGAATTTTTCCCTGATCCTCAGTTCTGCACCGGGAAAACTCATAAATTTTGCTTTTCAAGGTCAAACCTTGTGCTCATTCACCCAGCAGCTTTCCCTGTGAATTCCCGACATTCTGGATCCCTCATCCTCCTGTCAGACAGAAATCTCTCGTGTTCTGACACAATTTATTCCCGGTTATCCCAGACACCTGAGCATTCCTGAGCATGCCTCAGCATTCCCAGGTATTCCCAGCCCCGGGCTGGCATTTCCCGGCAATCCCACGGCTAATGAGGGGGCGATGGCTCATTATGCCCTGGGAACGTGATGTTCCAGCAGCGCTCCGAGGAGAATCGGGCAGGAAGCTGCATAAAGCCCTGGATTTGCTCAGCGATTTGCCAATTTATTTGTTGTTCTGTTCTTCCCTAGCAAATAAGGTGAAAGTAATTGGGCTCCCCGCGGGTTTTGAGGAAGGTGGGAGCAGGTTTTTCTCGGAGCTCCTACGGAAACAAATTGTGCTTTTCCCTGGCCGGGGGCGACATTTACTGCACAAAGCAAGAGCAAAGCACCGTGTGATGTTTTGGGATGTTGACAACGAGATTTGTGTGAGGATTTGTTGGATTTCTGCTGTGGGAAGGAGCAAGGACCGTGTCCGGTGTTTCTGGAAGCTTCACCTCCCTAAATCCCGGCACGACCTGTTCCTCCTCCCAGGCAGGGGATGGGGTCACCCTGAGCTGAAGGGAAAAACTGGCTGGACTTCAAGGCAGAGGAAAAAAGTGAATAAGATAATCACGGAACCAAGAATACAAAGGGCTGTGGAGTTTTCCACCTTGGAGACATTGAAAAGCCACCTGGGCATGGTCCTGGGCAGCCCCCCGGAGCACGGGGTGTGCTCCAGAGACCCCTCCCAACCCTTGCTGTGATTCTGCCTCTTGGATCAGCTCCAGAGCGGAAGAGAAGAGGGAAAAGCAAGGAGTGATTTCCATCTTTCCCCCTTTTTTTTTTTTTTTTTTTTTTTTTTTTTTTTTTTTTTTTTTTTCCCATGCCTCAGATAAATCATTCCAAAGCCCACTGCCCTCAGCTTTTCCAGCTGTCCAGGAAAGGAGGTTTCAGTGAGACACTGGAAATCTGGGATGGTTTGTTCCACACAGCCAGAGGTGACAGGGAGCAGCAAGGCTTGGGGGAGCTGTCTGGCAGCAGGAAAAGAGTGCACGAGGAGAGGGGACATTGAATGGTGTGGAAGAGATTCCGGAGATGAGGATCCAGCATTTTCATGGACAGCTCACTGGAAATGTCTCTCCAATCTACAGGAGTGACCACTGGTGTGTGTAATTGTCAGACTGCATTTAGAACAAAAATTGAGACTAAGACTGAATATGTCATAATGAGTTTTGTATTTTCTTTCACTAAGTCCTGAAGATGAGCTTCTTTTTCAAGAAGAATTTAGAGGTTTGAACCTCTTGGAGGTCTCCAAGAATTGGGAGGTTTGAACCTCCCAGATGTTCCCAAGAAGAGTTAAGAAGTTGGAATCTCCCAGAGGTTTCTAAGAATTGAGAATCCCTGAGGTTTTAAGGAAGAATTGAGAGGTTCAAACCTTCCAGAGGCCTTCAAGACTTTAGAGGTTTGAACCTCTCGGAAGTTTCCAAGAACTGAGGTGTTTGAACCTCTCAGCGGTTTCCAGGAACTGAGGGGTTAGCATGTCCCAGAGGTTTCCAGGAAGAATTGAGAGGTGTGAACTTCCTGGAGGTTTTCAAACCTCCGGTTTGCACCTCCCAGAGGTTTTCCACCTGTGACAATCAACGCCCATCTGTCCGCACCTGATCAAAGCCCAGAGAAAATCACCTTTCTTCTTTTTCCAACCACTCCATGGTGAGTCCCAGGCAAGGAGCGGGAGGAACCAGACCCTTTCCTGGCTTCCTCACTGTCATTGTCAGGGCAGACACGACACACAGAGTGACACGATAAAATCTTCAGAAGGCTTAGAAGGCTTTTTATTGTGGCCCCCTGCTGTCTTTTATACAGTTCTTACAAAACTTGACGGCAACTTCTAATTGGTTAACAGCTCTCTTGTTAATTATTCTGTTGGTTAGTACAAGGTATTTCACTTGTCCATCAAATCTGTCTATTCTCGGGCTGTTTACATATTTTCTTTACTGACTCTCACGGCACAAACCCCCTGTTATTTCAGGCGCACTTGTTTTTCACCCCCAGAACGGATCGTTGTGCTAAAGGAACCTCTCACTCCCAAAACGGCTTCACGTGGGGGAGACTCACAGATCGTTGGCGAGCTGCACTTAGGAGAGATGACAGGCCAGCTTTTCACCCCGTTCCTACGCCTTACCTTTTTGAAGTTGGGCGCGCCGTCCCTGCCGCCCTCGGCGGCGCTGAAGGCGCGGCTGATGGCGAACTGGATGGCCAGGCCGGTCATGGTGCCCGTGGAGAGCGGCTGGATCCTGCGCACGGCCTGCAGCAGGGCCGCCTTGCTCTGGGGGCCCTGCAGGGACAGCTCGCTGCGCACGGCGCTGGCGTAGTTGATGACGCCCACGCGGGTGGCGTTGGGCCCCACGTCCAGCGCCTCGATCACGCGCGACACGAACACTTTGATCTTCTCGAACTCGTGCGGCCGCACGCTGCGCGAGCTGTCGATGATGAACACCAGGTCCGTGGGCTTGGTCCTGCACAGGGCGCCTGGGGGCGGCGGGGACGGAGAGGAAATGTGAAGGTCTGAGTTCCATCCTCACATGGAGCACCATTAAATGTTTTATTTTTTTATCTTCTTTTCTGTTAGAGTCGGGACTAAATGCTCGAGAGACGTTTTATCGTGCTCTGACTCAGATGTTTATTAATTTTTGTCTATAGTACAGTGTGGGAGTATGAATGTCCCCCTGGGCCACATCCATACAGGCCCACGAGTGCCCAGAGATGTGAGAATGGAATTAGAGCTTTCAGAAAATCCAAAATACATAAATCCACACAGACATAAAGAAGAAATGCAAGTTTAGTTTTAAACAAATAGGAGGATTTTTAAGTGCCTTCGAAATGAAAGCTTGTGTTAGTAAGTAAGAAAGAGACCTAGTACCTGGTTTACAGTTCAGTGATAGTGCCTTTTGCAAAGTTAGTTAAATTCTAGTCATAATAAAAATAATGTAGCCTTGCTGGAAATTCTTAGCTAGAACAGATAAATCCATATATGTAGAATTTGTGTAAGAATTTGCATTTGCCTTCGCACATCAATCTTAAGATTAAACCAGCAAAGATGTAGAAAATTCGTGTATATATCTAATTAGCCAAAAATAGAATAAAATGCACTACTTTAAGAACACACACACAGAAGACTCACAAGAACACCAGTACCACTGTTGTTACTACTGTACCGACTGCTACTAAAAAGATGCTCACGAGACACAGACTGCCAAAGCCTCTGCTGCTGCTGTGGCTGCTGCTTTTGCTTAGAACTTAGAGACTTTATGTTACAAGGCTTCTGCTTCTGCGTGCTGCTAACTCTGGTAACTTCACCTCCATAGGACTGATGTAACGATGCAATAAAAGACTTCTCTTACAATTACCCAGCGTTTAGTCTTCGATGAAGACGCACCAAAATCTCAGCATCAAATGGTGCCCCGTGTGAGGATGGAACTCATGAGTACAGTCCCACAAGCTGTGAGTTCTGGCTAGCAACGTACAGAATGGCTCTGTCTCTATCTCGCTACAAGGTTTTTTTAAGCACAAACGGACCAATTATGAAATGACACCTAAATTATTTTTACTTTTAACCCAATAACCAACCACCCCTGGCCTGCAATGAGGATTTTTCTACCCAATTACAAAATACCACCCAAGCCCATGAAGAAGAAGGTGAAAAAGAAGAACTCAGCCTCCACCCTGAAACCTCCATCTTCTTTATCTATATTACTCTATTCTAAACGCCTTAAATTCTAACTTTTCCACCCTGTGCTATCACACACTTCTATTCAAACTACACACCCACAATCCCAGTGATATCATTCAATTTTGGAAGCCTTTTCCATGGCCTCAGGTCAAATGCAGTGTTTTCTTGGGGGTCAGTTCCTGTCAGCACAGAAAGACTAAAACTCTCTGTGCCCAGGGCTCCAACAAGGAAATCAAAGGGAAAGAAAGGAAAAGTGTCCCAGGAGGGAGAGAATAGCGCCAGTAAAGCAGTGCTGAGCAGAGAGGAGCTGCAGGTTTCAGTCCTTTCTCTGTTTCGCAGCTTTAACTGAATATTTTAAATGTTCTTTGTGCTTTTCTAGGGAAGCACCTGTAGGAAAGCAGCGTTCCTGGGAGGTGACACAGACTTGTGATGAGCAGGGTGTCCCCTGTCACCCTGGGCTGTCTCTGAAACCTCATCCCCTGATGGCAGCATGGAGAGGAGGAGGAAGGATAAATGTGTGGAATGACAGCACGGAGAGAGGGAAGGAGGGAAAGACAGAGGGAGGGATAAAGCTGTAGAATGACAGCATGGAGAGAAGGAAGGAGGGAGGGATAAAGCTGTGGAAGGAAGGAAGGAAGGAAGGAAGGAAGGAAGGAAGGAAGGAAGGAAGGAAGGAAGGAAGGAAGGAAGGAAGGAAGGAAGGAAGGAAGGAAGGAAGGAAGGGAGGGAGGGAGGGAGGGAGGGAGGAAGGAAGGAAGGAAGGAAGGAAGGAAGGAAGGAAGGAAGGAAGGAAGGAAGGAAGGAAGGAAGGGAGGAAGGAAGGAAGGAAGGGACTGTGGAATGGCAGCACTGAGGGAAGGAGGGAGGGAAGAAGGAAGGGAAGGAGGGATAAAGCTGTGGACTGAAAGCTGAGCTGCATTTCTACATCCGAAAAAGGCTGGGAAGGGATTACTGCACCTCAACCAGGATAGCCAATCCCCACGGATATCAGTTAATGGGAATGGGACCAGATCCCAGCATGACACCCAGCAATCAGCTGGGATTGGGAACAACACTCCCAGGTTAAACCCCCAGCACAAGAGGAGCCAGACCCCTGTTCCCCAGTCACATGGCACAGAGCTGGTTCATGTCTGTGAGGGGGAAACAACAGAGAAATCTGGAACCCATAATTGATAATTAATAATCTATAATTAATCTCTACAGCCCCATGAATACCCACAGTGAAAAGGAGAGGCTATAAAAAGGAGGCATCAGCAATGCAACAAACTGAATGATTGTTATTATTATTATTATTATTTAAATTTCTCGCTCTTCACTCCATTTTCCATCTTCATTTTCAGCTGTGGCAAGACATAAAAAAAAGCCTGTTTTTTCTTTTATGATTTCCTAAATGAATAGCCCCATTTCCCCCAGCAGATCTATGGCATCCTGTTCTTTTTAATTTTTTTTCCTCTCATTTAGCCTGTCTCTGTCAGGCACCAAGTGCTCTGTTAATATTTGATTTCTGCAGGGCCCAGGGAATTCCTGTCATAAAGGAGATTTCTGTGGACAGATTTTTAAATGGGAGCTTTTGGGCCAACAAATCTGCTCCAAATGATGACATAAATATTACAGCTGGTCCTCAGTGTGAGATCTGATGGGGCTTTCAGTCTTTGAGGCAGATAAAAATAAATACCCGCAATGGATCCGTAAAGGAAATAATCAGGTTTGTTTCTGAGAGGCATTGAGGCTGAACCTGCTCCAGAAAGGTCTGGGAAGGTGAGAGCAAAGCAGGCAGTGGTCACTTTGTCAGGAGCTCTAATTCCCACTGAAATCCAATCTAACCTTTTCCCATATGGCTGAATTTCATTTCCCTCCAATATTTCATTGCAGAGGAAGGAAAATTCATTCCCCCCAAAATTCATTGCACAGATGGATCCCTGGGAGATCCATCTGCAGCACTGGAAATCCCTTTTCCAGGGGTTGCTTGTGCCCAGTTTACAGGTGAGAAACGAAGGTCCAGGGAAAGGCTCAAAGCCTTGCAATTAATTCCTCCGTTGATAAAACACAAATCCCCCTTTGTGCTGATGAATCATCCCTGGATTTAGTGACACACCAAGCCGGAAAAGTTACTTTATTTCCCTAAGAACAGCTGGAGCCAATAGAAATTTTGAAGTCTATCTATTTTATTTATTTCTGCTCTGTGATTTGGCCCTAAATAACATTTTTGAACTTCTTTTTATGAGAGTGGAGTTTATTTCAGAGAAGGAAAGAGTAAAGAAAGGATATCAGGAGGGGGTTTTTTGGGATTTCAGCCTCAGCCAGGGTCTGCAGGACAGGCCCTGTTCTCTCCAGGAGGTGACAGTCACTTGCTCTGCCTGACATCAGCATAGTTTAGTTAAAACTGGAACTAAATCAGAATTAGGAATTAATCAGGAATAGCTGAATTAATGCCCTGACTTAGCAGAAAATCCCTCTCAGGGCATCTTTGCCATATCCATTAAAACCCCGTGAAAACAGCGCAGTAACCCAGCACTAAAAGGGGTTTATTGTAGAGAGGTGACTGCTCACAGCAGGGCTGAGCTCAGCCCCTGCTCTGGTTCATTTCCTGGCTTTGCACTGCAAAGAGAACCTCCTTTTCCCAAATTCCTGAGGAGAAAGGGGTTAGTTTATGTAAACCCCCCTTTCCTCAGCCCCAGGTACCTCTGCAGTCACTGTCACACCTGTACAGCACAGGCTGTGTGCGAGGCATCACCGCCAGACCGTCCAAACAGTTTTAATTCCCAGAAGTTTGGCCTTACACTGGAATTCGCCTCTCCTGCAGTGATTTCTTCAGGCTGCCTGGAGCCCAGGGAAGAGCAGAGATGCTCCTGAGGAGCAGATCCTCCTGAGGACCAGATCCTCCTTTCCCTGGGTGTCCAGCCCTGCCCCAGGTGTCCAGCTGTGCCCTGGGTGTCCAGCCCTGCCCCAGGTGTCCAGCTGTGCCCTAGGTGTCCAGCCCTGCCCCGGGTGTCCAGCCCTGCCCCGGGTGTCCAGCCCTGCCCCAGGTGTCCAGCTGTGCCCCGGGTGTCCAGCCCTGCCCCGGGTGTCCAGCCCTGCCCCAGGTGTCCAGCCCTGCCCCGGGTGTCCAGCCCTGCCCCGGGTGTCCAGCTGTGCCCTGGGTGTCCAGCCCTGCCCCGGGTGTCCAGCTGTGCCCCAGGTGTCCAGCTGTGCCCCGGGTGTCCAGCCGTGCCCCAGGTGTCCAGCTGTGCCCTGGGTGTCCAGCTGTGCCCCAGGTGTCCAGCTGTGCCCCAGGTGTCCAGCCCTGCCCCGGGTGTCCAGCCCTGCCCCAGGTGTCCAGCCCTGCCCCGGGTGTCCAGCCCTGCCCCAGGTGTCCAGCTGTGCCCCAGGTGTCCAGCTGTGCCCCGGGTGTCCAGCTGTGCCCCAGGTGTCCAGCCATGCCCCAGGTGTCCAGCCGTGCCCCAGGTGTCCAGCTGTGCCCTAGGTGTCCAGCTGTGCCCCAGGTGTCCAGCCGTGCCCCAGGTGTCCAGCTGTGCCCTAGGTGTCCAGCTGTGCCCCAGGTGTCCAGCCGTGCCCCAGGTGTCCAGCTGTGCCCCGGGTGTCCAGCCGTGCCCCGGGTGTCCAGCCCTGCCCCAGGTGTCCAGCCGTGCCCCAGGTGTCCAGCCCTGCCCCGGGTGTCCAGCCCTGCCCCGGGTGTCCAGCCCTTGCTGGCACTCATTCCAGGCTGGGGTTCAGAGCCTGTGCAAGCTGCAGAGCAGGCAGCTCACCTGCTCCTGGCTGCCCTACTCCCCACCTGGGAAGACGAACAGAGCAGGATTTCGCTCAGGAACAGATGAAGAAAATCCAAGCAAAGTCCCGTTCCCAACAACCCGACCCAGACCTGGCCAATTCCTGCTCCAGCTCCCAGCCAAGGCAGCGCCTGTGGAGCTGGAGAGGAGGGAAGGCAGAGCCCTCGTCCCACCTGGGCCTCCTCCAGCCCCAAGGGTGACCCGGGGCCACCTGCGCTGTCCCCACAGGAGCCAACCCAGCGCCAGGTCCCGCTGCCTTGGGGACACGTGGGGCACAGCTCCTTCACTTCCCTGGCTGTTGCCGGGCGTTCCCTCTTCCTTCCCCGTCCCCAGCGCCAGCCGGAGGCACGGAGGGACCCCAGCCCGCCCTGCCCCGGGGTCCCCACTCACCGCGGGGCTGCGCAGAGGCCCCGCCGGCGCCCCGGCTGTGCAGGAGCAGCAGCAGCGAGAGCAGCAGGGCACAGCAGATCCTGGCCATGGCTGTGCCGGGGCCAGAGCCGGGCTGGCAGTGCGGGGCAGAGGGCTGGCCCCGAGTATTAACCTGCCCTTCTGCCGAGGCTCCGAGCCAGCCCCTGACACGCCGGGGCCGGGGGGGGCAGCGAGGGGAGAGGGGCAGGAAGAAGGAGCAGGAGGAGATGCAGCTGCAGGGTGGGGAGGGGGCGATGGCCAGCCCAGCCCTGCCCTGCCCTGCCCTGCCGGCCCCCAGCGCCCCACAATGGCCCCATTGCTGCGGAGGGCACGGGAGCCGTGACGGGCCCCGCAGCGGGGGAAGGTGCGGAACGTGGGGCTGGGACAGCGGCACCAGTGAGAGCGGCGCTGGGCAGCCGGGGTGGGGCTGTCCGTCACGGCTGCCGCCCGCAGGGCCGGGAGCGCGCAGGGCAGGGGAGCGCGCAGGGCCGGGAGCGCGCAGGGCCGGGGAGAGCGCAGGGCCGGGGAGAGCGCAGAGCAGGGAGCGCGCAGAGCCGGGGAGAGCGCAGAGCAGGGAGCGCGCAGGGCCGGGAGAGCGCAGAGCAGGGAGCGCGCAGGCCGGGGAGAGCGCGGAGCTGGGAGCGCGCAGGGCCGGGGAGCGCGCAGGGCCGGGAGCGCGCAGGGCTGGGGAGAGCGCAGGGCAGGGGAGCGCGCAGGGCCGGGAGCGCGCAGGGCCGGGAAGAGCGCAGAGCTAGGAGCGCGCAGGGCCGGGGAGAGCGCAGAGCTGAGAGCGCGCAGGGCCGGGAGCGCGCAGGGCTGGGGAGAGCGCAGGGCAGGGGAGCGCGCAGGGCCGGGAGCGCGCAGGGCCGGGAAGAGCGCAGAGCTAGGAGCGCGCAGGGCCGGGGAGAGCGCAGAGCTGGGAGCGCGCAGAGCCGGGAGCGCGCAGGGCCGGGGAGCCAGGGAGGGGACACAGCGTCACACGGGTCCCCTCTCGTTCCCAAAGTGCCAAGGGCAGGGCTGGAGATCCCCGGGGATCCCTGCCCCGGGTGAAGGCTCAGAGCAGCAGCACGGGAAAGCATCCTGTGGGACCGGGGATTTTGCTCAGAGAACCGGCGGAGACAGGAGCACGAAAGCAGAGGCGCTGCGGGTGCCAGGCTCGTGTCCTTGCCCTGGCAGCGCCAGCGTCACACGGGTCCCTCGGTGCCCGCCTGTGCCAGGCCAGGACAGCTTCCTGTGGGATCAGGAGCTTTGCTGCCCTCGGAGCAGCAGCAGAGAGAGGCACAGGAAAGCAGAGGAGGGTTTGGGAGCACGGGTGGACACCAGGGGTGCAGAAGAATTTTCCTGCCGGGAACAGGCGCTCCTCTGTGTGGCTGAGCCCCTGTGAGCAGAGCGGGAGGGGAGGGAGGGCTCCAGAACCCAGAGCAGATAAACACGAGAAGCTGCGGACGGACAGACAGACAGACAGACAGACAGACATCTGCCGCGTTTGACTGAGGTGGCAGTGCAGCGTTCAGCTCCGTACACACGAGGGAGATGCAGCTCCTGTCAGAAAAGCCTCAATCATCCGCCAGGGCTGAGGGTGCTGCAAATGAGGCGAAATCCGGCGCTTCCTTTGTGGAGGAGCAGCAGGGAGATTGGGTAGTGGAGGAGGAGAGATTTAAAGATGGCTTTGTCACAAAGCAGCGCATCTTTTTCTGTTTTATTTTTTTAACGACTGTTTTACACTGGTGTCACTTCTCCTCGCATGGACTGGGTTCTGCGCACCTTTCCCAGCAGCACATCCTTGGATCCTTCATCCATTTAATCTGCATTGTGTGAGTGCAGGGCCATGCAAAGTACCTTTAACTCAAAGCCCACTTTCTCTTCCCTTATCCAGAGTCTCTCTTTCCTCCAGCAGCTCTTCAGCAGCCTGGGAGCTCCTGGGGAGCAGCGCTCTTTGATGAGGGGAAAAAAAGGACCTGTCCTCACTGAAGCTCCCAGGCTCCTCTTAACCCTTTAACACTAAAAATGTTAATTAAAATATCGAAATCTGGCAATGTTCTCATGCAAAATCAGCATGGATTTGTCCCACTGTCTTCCCACAGCATCAATCCCAGGCTTTCAGCCAGCTCTGGAGCTGACAGCTTGGGGAATACCAGTCAGGAGGAGGAAATGCTCCAGGTGAGTGATGGAGCAGCTCTGCCATGAGGAAAGGGTGGCAGGGTTGGGATCGTTCACCTGGAGAGGAGAAGGTTTGGGTTGACCTCACTGAGAGCTTCCAGTACCTGAAGGAGCTGCAGGAAAGATGGAGAAAGACTTTGGACAAGGGATGGAGGGGCAGGACACAGGGAATGGCTTCAAACTGAAAAAGAGTAGGATTAGATGGGATATTGTGATTGAATTGTTCCCTGGGAGGGTGGGCAGGGGCAGGGCATGGAATTCCCAGAGCAGCTGTGGCTGCCCCTGGATCCCTGGCAGTGCCCAAGGCCAGGCTGGACACTGGGGCAGTGGGAGGTGTCCTCGCCAGGGCAGGGTTGAGATGGGATGTGATTTAAGGCCCCTTCCACCCCCTTCCCTTCCTCTGTGGATGTTTTAATGGATATATTTATAAAATCATGGATTCAGGGCAGAGCAAACACATCAATCACCCCCCGTGTTCACACACACAGAGTTTGCTCCCCAAATACATGAACGACTACCAGGGCCCAGAGTGAAATAAAAGCCTGAAACCTGGGAGATTTTGCCCTGGACCCATCTGGGCTGGAGTTTCTCCTGTTTTCCTGCCCTGCACACAAGGATCTCTTGGTGTAGACAGCACTTGCTCCCCATGAATGGGGATCATTCAGAGCTCTCCATAAATGAAGCCTCTATGGCTGTTCTTGCGGGGAAAATATAAAGTTGCTCTGTGTCATTCTGCTGTTAATTAGCAAAGATAAATACATTTCAGGTGGATATTTTCACCAGCAGAGCTTGTGGCACACAAGCAGCATTAAAGACTTGAAAAGAGGGCGAGAGGCAAAGGTGTGCTGGGAGCTCTGGGGCTGCATTGATGCCTCTGGAAAAGCAGTGTTTATTTTTAAAATATGAAACATCATTTCTCCCCAGGCACCCGAGAAGGAGAACACTGGAGTCAATATTTCAGGAGGAAAATATGCATTTCGAGCTCTTCCCCGGCCTGCCTGCAAGGTAAACACACGAACCATGAACGGCCCGTGCTGGCCCCAGCGTGGCCCTGCTGCTCTTGTGGCCTTCACGTGTCCTGGTGTGGGGAGGCTTTGCCTCTCCCCCAACACCCTCAAATCCATGGGTTCTGATTCCAAAAATGCTGCTGTAAAACACCAAATCTGCCCTTTCCTTCCTCTGATGGAGAGCCAGAACATTTTGGTGCCACCTTGCTCCTGCTGAAGGCAAAAGGCTCAGAGTCCCCCGTGCTGAGCATTGGTGAGGTCACACCCTGAATTTTGGGAGCAGCTTTGGAGAAGAACATTGAGGGGATGGAGTCAGGCGAGGGGATGGAGCTGGGAAGGGTCTGGAGCCCCAGGAGGGGCTGAGGGAGCTGGGAAGGGTCTGGAGAATTCCTGAGGGAGCTGGGAAGGGGCTGAGCCTGGAGAAAAGGAGGCTCAGGGGATCCCTTGTGGCTCTGCACAACTCCTGACAGGAGGGGACAGCCGGGGGGGTCGGGCTGTGCTCCCAGGGAACAGGGACAGGAGCAGAGGGAACGGCCTCAGGCTGGGCCAGGGGAGGCTCAGGGTGGATATTTGGGAACATTTTATCAGGGAAAGGGTTGTGAAACATTTGCTCAGGGGGAATCAGGGAAGTGATGGCATCCCCATCCCTGGGATGTCCTTAGAGGGTGTGGAGGTGGCCCTTGGGGACATGGTCAGTGGTGTTGGGTGACAGAAGGACTTGGTGATCCCAGAGGTTCTTTCCAGCCAGAGGAATTCTGTGATTCCAAGACTCCAACATGAGCTTGGGAGCTTCAGTTTGTCCTCCCCAGCAAGGACAACTGGAAATCATCATCTGCACCCAGGCATGAGAGAGTTTTGGTTTTTCTTCACTTTCAAAGCTCTGTAATATTCCCCAAATTCCTCCTGGTTTCCTCATTTTTGTTGTTCTCCTCTGGATCCTCCGTTCTTTTCCAGACAATTTCCCTGGTTTGCCAATTCCCCTTGACAGAATTCCACTCTGCTGGATGCCTTCACCTTTGAAGTGCCAAATCTGCCCGTGGTGGGGCAGGGAAAGTGAAGCCCAGCTTAAAGAGAAGTCCTGAAACTCCTTGTCTTAGGATGCAAGATGTAACCAGCAGTGTGCCTTCTGTCATCATCTGTTGATCGAGCTGTGGCAGTGTTCTCACCCCTCCCAGGCCCATCCTCCCTGCAGGATCTCTGCTGTCCCTGGCCCATCCAGGCTCACTGCGTGCCTGAGACAATGCCATCATCCATCGGGAGATGCTGCACCCAGGGGAGGAGCCCGGCATTCCCACCTGGATCACACCTGGCACTGGGAACAGCAGCACAGCCCGTGGGCACGGGATTGCCAGAGGAACCCCGGAGCCATCTCAGCACCGCTGGAGCCTTCTGCAGGATCATCTCTGCTCCAGCAGAACCACCCCTGGCACTGCAGGAGGGCTGCATTGGGCTGTGACCAACCCCTGAGCAACAGCGCTCAGGTCCTGCTCTGACTCTGAAAGGGTTTCTAGGATTTGTTTTTGTTTGTTTGTTTGCTTTTTTGTACTATTACATTGGCAACACAGGCTGTATTCTGATTCTGTCAGTGTTTGGGGTTTTTTTGTATTACTGCATTTTTAAATTTTTTTTTAATATTCCTAGTGAAGAACTGTTAATCCTATTCCCATATCTTTGCCTGAAAGACCCTTAATTGCAAAATTCTAATAATCTGGAGGGAGCAGGTTTACATCTTCACAGGAGGCTCCTGCCTTCCTTAGCAGACACCTGTCTTTCCAATCCAAGCCAGTACTGAAAATGAAAACAATTTATGCAAAATTAAAGCTGGGAGAGGTGGCAACTCCCCATTTGTCATCACACAAATAACTCTGATGGAACAATTAAATACAGATCTTCTTCCATCACAGCCCTTCCCAGGAATGCTGATCAGCTGGGAGAAGCCAGGAAAAACAACGCTGGATTTTCCATGGGAGTTGTTGTTTAGAGGCAGGATCGCACTCATGCCATTCGTTCTGCTGGAGTTTTAGTTCAAAACTGCATTTTAGCTTTGGATTTCCACATTTCCAATAAACACCCTCGATTGCATTTTATATCTCGCTGTAAATTTCATCCTGCAGTGAGCCCAAGTGTTAAAATCAAAATGCAGCAGCAGCCCCTGAGTCACTGCCATGGAAATGACCCAGAAAAAGGGGAAGGATTTCTGTGGGAAAAAGGGAAATCAGGGATCTCAAGATGTTCCCAAACTTCCAGTGGAGCTCCAGCAGAAGGCAGGATAAGGAAACCACCTCAGGCTGGGCCAGGAGAGGATTTTAATGGATATTAAGAAAAATTTCATCATGGAAAAGGTGGTCAGGAATTGGCACAGGCTGCCCAGAGCAGTGGTGGAGTCAAATCCCTGCAATTGCTCAAAAAACATGTGGATTAGGCACTTTAGGATGTGGTTTAGTGATGACCATGGTTGGACATGAGGATCTGAAAGGTTTTTTCCAACCTTAAAAATTCTGTGAGTTAAGTACTGGATTTTTCTTTATTTTTTTGTAGCCCTGGACCAGAAATTCTTCTCCAAAGGGATCTGGAGGGTGCCCGAGTCCCACAGATGAGGCAGAATGAAAAGGCTGGGAAGGGAGCAGCAGCCAAACTCTGAGTTGTTTGCTGCTGGTTTTTATTTCATTCTAAACAAACCCTGGAGTTGTAGTAAACACAGCTCTTGCTGCCCTGCAGCCTCCAGAAGGCCCCAAGGTTTTACAAAATGCTCCGTAATTTTTCTGCCTATTTCTGGCTTCCTTTGATGTTCCAGGTGAGTGTTCCAAGCTGGATTCCCAGTTCCACTTTTCACCCTGCAGAAGAAATGATGACAAAAGCTCCAATTCTTGCATTTTACCCCCACAATTTTGGTTTGAGGGATGGAGGGATCCCTCCCAACCTCCTGCATCCCCGTTTCCCACCCTGGAAAAGTGGAATTACAGCAGTGGGAGCAGAGCAAAGCATCCAACAAATGATGCAAAG
The DNA here is from genome assembly GCA_022316685.1 of Progne subis subis. Lineage (NCBI taxonomy): Eukaryota > Metazoa > Chordata > Aves > Passeriformes > Hirundinidae > Progne > Progne subis. The sequence continues at coordinate 103,593 of JAKJHU010000220.1, read as the reverse complement.
GAAAGGCTGGGGAGGAAGGTGTGGCTTTGAAAATAACCCCTGCACCGAGTCAGGATCAAAGGAATTTCTGTTTATCCTCCCAGCTGCAAAGAGCTAGCAAATATCCCTGGGGCTTGCTGCTGGAAATAGCAAATGCTGTTTATGGCTGGGCCTTGTTTGTGTGTTTTATGGGTCACACTCATTTCACAGGGATCACTTTTTGCTTGTTCCCCGTGCCCATACCTTCCCCAGGGACTGAGCTGCCTCCTGGACACAGTTCCTGCGTCTCCAGCTGACCACCTGCACGGCTCCGCTCCTCCATCCGTGCCTGGATTTCTCCACCTGTGCAATTCCCCAGTTCTGGCCTGGCCCAGGAGCCCCTGAGGCTGTTTCTGTGCTAGAAATGGCTGGGATGGCTCCAGAACTTTGTGCAGTTTTGGGTGACACAATAGAGAAAAGGTCTAAAGGTGTTAGAAAGCGACCAAGAAGGGGCACGGAGATGGGGAAGGGTCTGGAGGAGCAGCTGAGGGCTCTTGGAGTGTCCAGCTGGAGCAGAGCGCACTGAGGGCAGAGCTCAGGGGTCTGCAGCTCCTCCCGAGGGGCAGCTCCCAGCTCTGCTCTGGGACAGGGACAGCAGCCAGGGCACGGCCGGAGCTGGGCCAGGGCAGGCTCAGGCTGCAGAGCAGGGAAAGGTTCTTCCCCCAGAGGTGCTGGCACTGCCCAGGCTCCCCAGGGAATGGGCACGGCCCCGAGGCTGCCAGAGCTCCAGGAGCCTTGGACAGCGCTCCAGGGATGCACAGGCTGGGGTTGTTGGGGTCTGGGCAGGGCCTGGAGTGGCCTGCCATGATCCCTGTGGATCCCTCCATGATTTGATGGTTCTATAAAAGAACAGCAGGATAAGATTTACCAGGTGTAAATGTGGTCACCGTGTGGACAGCTCCTTGTCTCCACGGTGAATGACCCCAAACACCTGATGGATCAAGGCAAGGCACACAAAAACCCCAGCAATCAGAGATTCTCAGAATCCTGGAATGGTTTGGACTGGAGGAGATCTTAAAGCCCATCCAGTGCCACCTCCTGCCATGGGTAGGGTCACCTTCCACTATCCCAGGTTGCTCCAAGCCCATCCAAAATCACTGTAAAATGCTTCCATTGGCAGGAATGTCCCACAAAATCCCCTTTTCCACTGGAGCTTTTCCTGGGTGGGAAAAGCCACAGGCAGCCAGGGAATTTAATGGTCATTCCTGGAGTCCAGGAACATCTCGAACTCCAGGAGATGTTGCTGTTTCAGTCAACACCCTCTCATTTATCTGTGCTGCCAGTGCTGAGATCCTCAGCTCAATCATCAGCTCAATCTTCCCTCTCCACCAGAGAACTGCTGCTCATTTCTCCTCAGCACTGACCCAAATTGAGCCTGGAGCTGCACTGAGCAGCACTGAGGTCTTTGCGTGAGCTCAGCCTGGCTTGGGGAGACATCAATAAATCAGTTGGGGGAAGCCAAACCAGAATAACAGGGGAATTTAAAAGACTTTTCTCAGTCTCAGGCCGAGCACTGGCGGGGCCGTGGTGGGCTCGTGAGCAGCCTGGGCTGGGCTGGGCTGTTTGTGTTGGCCGAGCCCTGGGGCATTTCAGAAACCCAAGCCCACGTCCTGTCTCGAGCTCAGCCCTGGCCTGGCTGGGAACTCACAATAAATCCATACATTTTATCGGCTTTGGGGGCTTGGAGGCTCTCACAGGGAACTGGGACGCTGGAATGCTGAGCCCTGGAGAGAAAGCTCTGCCCCAGGCAGGAGATGGGCTGGCTTGGTTAGAGCCAGGCTCAGTTAGACCAGGTGTGAACCCACACTGAAACCAACCCCGTGTCTGCCAGACACGTCCTGATCTTATTTTAGCTACTGCAGCTCTATTAGCAAAGTCAATTAAAGCAAGAAGCCCAGGGACTGATTTACCCTGCTGCAGCCACTCAAAGCCAGGAGCATTCCCCATTATTGGTGGGAATTTAATTAGAGGGACAATCTGAACCATTGGAAGAGGTGGAGGAAAGGTTTTAACAGGATCACATTGAGGAACCCTCCCTGGTTTGGAAACCAAGAGAACTGCCAGCATTTCACGTCTGGGCAGCCCCAGTTAACGGGGTTTTGGTGGGAGGAGCCTGGAAGGATGCTCCAGAACCTTCCCACACTGTCCCAGGCTCTGATAAGGAATATTTAGGGCAGGATGTGCTTTTCCAAAGGGAATCTCCACCCTGGCAGCCCATCCCGAGGCCTCCTCCAGGCCTGGCTTGGGGCAGCCAAGGTGAGAAATGAGGACAGCTCCAGCAGCCAGCCCGGCCCTGAGACCAAGAGATGTGTGCAGTGCTCAGAAACCAATTCCATTAACAATTCAAAGACCATTTTTAATCTCTCCACAGAATACAGCAGGAGGCTGGGCTGGGCCTTGCTGCAATAATCTGGGCGTTTCTGCGAAGTTTCCTGGTCAAATTTAGAGTTGCTCTCTTGCTCTTTGGTTACAGCTGAACAATTAGCAGATGTGGGGGCAGAAAATTGATTTTCTCCTTGGAGGATTGGAGGGGTTTGTGCTTTTGGGGGTGATTTCTGAGCAGGTTTAAAAGCACTGAAGCCATTGAGATGTCATCTGGGACACCCTTCCAGACTCCAGGCCTGCTGTGGAGCATCCTGGTGCCCAGAACAAGGAGATGGAGCACAGAAAACCAGAATTATCCTCCCTCGATGGGAAAATCATCTGGAAAATATACAACCAACATCATCCTCTTCATCCCCGTTACAGAAATGCACATCCAGTGAAAAGAGCAGGGGCAGCACCACATTTTTTATTCATCCTCTGCAAATATTCCATTGAAGTTTGCTGTTAAATATTCCATTGAGGCTGGCTCAGAGCAGAGCAGCCCCCCCGGGCTGCGATCCAAGATCTGGATGAGGCTGGAATGAAGACTTTATTTAAGGCTGAGAACACCCCAGTTGTTTTTTTTTTCATGCTGTGATGTTTGAAAAGAGCAGGAAATGATCCCGAAAGGGGAGCAGGTGCGGAATTCCAGGGACATCAGCAGTGCCATCAGTGACATCTGCCGGGCCTGAGCTGTGCAGTCACTGGTGAGCAGATCCTTATCACTGCTGATAAGGCAGAGAGGCAGATTTTGGGAGGAAATTGAAATAGAAATATCAGCTTTTCCTTTGCAAGCAGCACAAGCATGAGAAAAGATCAGGGCAAGGTGAAAGCACCCTTTTTTGCTCAGTAATTTTTTAGAAACCAAATTCTTTCTTCCTTCACTCAGCAATCAGACACCCTCAGAAATCAGACTCACAGTCTGGAAGCCATTAACGTTTTTATTTTAATTGAATCTCATCTTCCAAGTCACATAAAAGCAGGGGAAATGTACCCACTCAGGTATGAAATGGCAGAGCGGTGCTGGGCTGGGTATTCTGAGTCGCTGTCAATCTTCACAAGCAGACAGGGTGAGAGCTGCAGCTGCCGGGGGATTTTTGGCTGATCCCTTTTCTGCAGGAATTCTGGCTGGCAGAGCTGCAGGGCTGCGTTATCCCAGAGAAAATTCCTTCCCTGTTCATCCCTCAGTCCCACTTCTAAAGGTGTCACTGCAGAGCCAGAGGAGGATCACCATCCTGGTGGCACAGAGCTCGGGCCAGCCCTGCTCCCCGCAGCAGATCCCAGATCCAGGGATGGCAACCGGAGCCAGAGTCAGGAAATGGAGGTTCCAGAGCGGGACAGGACTCCAGCAGTTCCCCGGCAGGATCTGGCTGGAAAAAGCTGGGAATTGCTCTGGAGCAAGCACTGGCACTCTGCCTTGAGGGGAGAGGCAGCAGCAGCACTCAGTGTCGCCTCTCCCCCGGGCTGGGCTCAGATGGTCACGTAGGGAGGGGGGGAATCCTTGGAAGGCAATTCCAGGGCTTCCTCATAGGACGGCAGCACGGCCTGGAAGAGATCAGGGGTTATGGGAGCCCAGGGAATTCATCCTGGAGAGCTCCCCTGCCGGCTTCAGAGCAGGGACAAAGAACCGCACGGGGGTTAGGGCACAAAGGGCAGGAATCCAGCAGGGCTTGGATCCACCTTGTGCCAGTGCCAGCCCCATTCCCGGGATGGCAAATGGCCCAAGGCTCCTGAACGTGGAATCCCAGCCCCATTCCCAAGGAAAACTGAGGAATTTTACAGAGAGGCACAGCTGGGGCACCACTGGCAAGACAGGGCTCAGCAGATTAGCCAAGGTAAAAGCCAACCCTCAGCATTCCATACCCTCAGCATTCCCCATTCCTCAGCATTCCCTATCCCACAGCATTCCATACCCTCAGCATTCCCTATCCCACAGCATTCCATACCCTCAGCATTCCCTATCCCACAGCATTCCATACCCTCAGCATTCCCCATCCTCAGCATTCCCTATCCCACAGCATTCCATACCCTCAGCATTCCCTATCCCACAGCATTCCATACCCTCAGCATTCCCTATCTCACGGCATTCCATACCCTCGGCATTCCATACCCTCAGCATTCCCTATCCTCAGCATTCCATACCCTCAGCATTCCCTATCCTCAGCATTCCATACCCTCAGCATTCCACGCCCCTTCCTCTTTCCTGCCCATCCATCCTCACAGCACTGAAATTCCAGAACTCTCAGGCAGAAAGGTGAAGAAAAATCTGATTTTAAACACTCTTAGCTACGGAAGCCAAAGTCCAGCTGGAATTAACCCCAAATTCCCGGATCAGGGCTCACAGGGAATTCATTCCCATTTATCTGCCGTGCCTGAGTTTCACCTTCCTTGCACATTGACTTCAAAGATTTTATGCAGAAGTGAAATTAAATGGATATTTTTTAATTAAAAACGGATTGTTAGCACTGGCTACTGGGGATTTGAAGGGCTAGAAGTTCTCTCAGATCCCCCAAAAACAGAGATAAGGATCACCAGTCTAAAGTATTCCTGTTGACAGAATAAATTCACTTTTCCTCACCTTTCCCACTGCTTTTGAGTCCATGTTTAAGAATAAATTCACTTTTATGCTCCTTTTCCACTTCTTGTGGCTCCACTTCCAGGAATAAATTCATTTTTTTCCTCACCTTTTCCACTGTTTTGAGTCCACTTTCTGGAGAAAATTCACTTTTCCTCACCTTTTCCACCGCCTGTGGCTCCAGTTTCTCCTCCTCCCTCCTGCTGTCTTTGATGTACTTAAAGCAGCTCAGGACACATTTGAACATGTAGGCCTGGAAAAGAGGGAAGAGAGAAGGAAAAGGGCAATTTTCCATGGCCCTGCAGGGAAAAAAGGGCATTTCCACTCTCGCCACCAGCCTGGGATTTTCCTGCTCTTTTCTCTGGAGGGAGAAGTTTGGGATCATGATCCCAGGGCCTTGAATCTGTGTCTCCACCCTTCCCTAGGAATGCGATGATTCCATGGATTCAGAACAGCACCGGGGTGGGACTGGGATCAATAATCCAGTAATTATAAAGCGATTAAACATAAACCCCATCAAACACAACACTGAGAGCTCTGAGATCACCGTGTCCCGGGTACGAAAGGAAATGGTGGCTCTGGTGTCATTTTTCCTTATTTTTACGGGTATTTTTCGTATTATTGCAGGTTATAAAGTCTGGATTCCGTGAATTCAGAGCAATGCTGGGGTGGGACTGGGATCAATAATTCAGTAAATATAAAGTGATTAAACATAAAATCCATGAAACACAACGTTGGGCACCTCTGAGATCACAATATCCCGAGGTAGGAAAGGAAATCGTGGCCTGGATGTCATTTTTTGGAGCAGGTTGCAAAGTCTGGATTCCATGAATTCAAAACACCGAGGTGGGACTGGAAATCCAGTAAATATAAAGTGATTAAACATAAAATCCATGTAACACAACGTTGGGCGCCTCTGAGATCACAATATCCCGAGGTAGGAAAGGAAATCGTGGCCTGGATGTCATTTTTCGGAGCAGGTTACAAAGCCCGGATGCCTCAGGAAAGCACCAGAGGCACCACAGAGACCCAAGGACTGCCCCAAAATCCCTTCATTCGGCAAAATCCCGTCTTTGCCCCTCCCTGACAGGATCTCCTGGCACCCCATGGATTCACCCACGCAATGAACGGAGCTTTTCTGAGGAGAAAGGATGGATTGAGGGGCTGTGGCCCAGGGAAATAAGCGGGGTCTGTGGGACTGGCCCTGTTAAATCAATATTTTCCCTGCTCAGAGCGGCACGGCAGAGTCGTGTGCCCGGTGTTTGTGTTGGCCTGGGAATGTGCTCGGGAACAGTTGGGATTTTCAGGGAACACAGGGAGCCACAGATCCCAAACCGGGGCTGTGCAGCCAAGCACTCCCAGGACAATGAGGGCTGCTTGTGTTGACACGGAGCCAAGACAAAGAGAAGGAATAAAATATCTGAGCTGAAAAAAAATCAATCTCAACATTCCAGAGATCGGGAGTAAATCCAAACTTTGAGCATCTTTTGGGAATATTGCAGAACCCTTCCTGCTTCCAAAGCCTCTTCGTCCAGAGAGCAAATCTGGAGCTGTCATAGAAACTGGGTAAAAACCTCCACTCATCCATGAAAAAAACCCAGTCAGTCTAAAACATAAATAAAAGTCACACAGCAAAGGAATGCGCTCCCTGATTTTGGGTTTGTAATAAATAAAAGTCACACAGCAAAGGAATGCACTCCCTGATTTTGGGTTTGAAATAAAAAACACAGAGCAAAGGAATGCACTCCCTGATTTTGGGTTTGTAATAAATAAAAGTCACACAGCAAAGGAATGCGCTCCCTGATTTTGGGTTTGAAATACAAATCACACAGTAAAGGAATGCACTCCCTGATTTTGGGTTTGAAATAAATAAAAGTCACACAGCAAAGGAATGCACTCCCTGATTTTGGGTTTGAAATAAAAAACACACAGTAAAGGAAAGCAATCCCTGGTTTTGGGTTTGAAATAAAAAAAAGTCACACAGCAAAGGAATGCAGTCCCTGAATTTGGTTTTAAAATACATCAAAATCATACAACAAAGGAATGCATTCCCCGATTTTGATTTTGAAATAAGTTAAAATCTTACAACAAGGAATCCACTCCCCCGTTTTGGTTCTGAAGTAAATCGAAATCACAAGGAGTTAATTTCTGCTTTCTTATCCCTGTGGTGCTGGAGGGCTTTGTGATTCCAAAGTGAGACAAAGATTATTGGAATATTTGCCCACCTCCCATCCCTGGAAGTGTCCAAGGCCAGGCTGGAGCGCCCTGGGACAGTGAAAGGTGTTGCTGCCATGGCAGGGGTGAGATGAACCTAAAGGTGCCTCCAACCCAAATCACTCCACGGATTTTGGAGTGGATGCAGACAGCAGCACGGGGAATTGCCTTGATGGTGCCCTGGCAGCATCACCCTGCCCTGGGAATGTTTTTTCCAAGGATTTTGGAACAAGTAATCCTGTCCTGAGCAAGTGATCCTCCCCACAGCCTCAGCCCCAGCCTGCCCTTGGAATGTTTCTTCCATGGAATTTTGAACACAGGTAATGCAGGCCCAGCCCCATGGGTCCCTGAGCTGAGAGGCCGCAGGGAGGGAATTCCATGGGATTTTACCCATGGAAGAGGAGAGGGATTGGCACTGGGATTAAAGGATGTGGGTCCTGATGGCTTTTTGGGGCGTTGAGTTGACCAGGAGTCCTCTTACAACCCCAGCACAAAAACCCATTGCAAGTCCAGCATTTTGTGGGCAAAGCTGTGGAAAATTCCAATTAATCCGTTTGCCAGGTCAGGGAGATTCCTGCCAGCTGGGGCTCAGGGTTATCTCTGCTCCTGCTGCACACTCCATGCAAATATTAAAAAAGATTTTAAAGCCGTGCCTGAACTGCATCCGTGCAAAACTCTCCACTCCTCACTGGCTTATCTGGCCCACCTGGAAGGCTCAGAATATAAAATGGTTTCCAACTCACAAGCAGCACTTTCTGCCCAAGTGCCTGCAAGAATCTGCTTTTCTTTTTGGGTTGAAGGTGAAAAATCACTTCTCTGAGCCACTGAAGCAATAAAAGAATAAAAACCCTCTCCAGTGGAGCTTCCTGAGGCACCAGCAGGGTTTAGCTCCTGGTTTTAATGAACTTTGGGAGAATCAGGGTGGAGAACCCTGCTCCCATCAGCCACTCACCAAATGAAAGATCTCACCTGCTACTCAATAATCTCATTTATTTGGCTTTGTTTTCAACCTTTTTCTCCTTCTAGAGAGGAATGGGCAGTGATGATTTGGGGACACAAGAGGGATTTTGCTTTGTAACTCACAGAGAAGTGTAAAAGGAGATATTTGGATAAATAATCTCATATAACATCAATAATCTCATTTATTTGGGCACATTGCAGCAGAGGGCTTTGCTGTGTTTGTTTTCAACCCGTTTCTCCCTCTAGAGAGGAACGGGCAGTGACGATTTGGGGACACAAGAGGGATTTTGCTTTTTCACCCCCACAGAAAAGTAAACACAGGGATTTGGATAAACTGTGTGGGGGCACAGCCCCCACCGTGCCCGAGGAGAGCCCAACAAGGCAGAACTGGGAGAGAATTAAAGCCGGATTTCCCCGGGGGAGCCTCACTGCAGAGACGTTTACCTTGAGGAACAGCACGGCCACGAAGGCGATGGTGAAGGTGATCATCACTTTGGCGTATTCCTCTGCTGGCAGCTTCTCCAGGGCTGGCAGAGAGCCCTGGGGGAAAAGGAGAAGGTCTCAGCCCCAAGCACTCGTTCCCTCTGCCAGGGGCACCCACAGAGAGGGTTCGAGGTTCAGCAGAACAAGGAGCGATGGATTTTCACCGGCAGCAGGATCACAGGGAATTTTTTTGTTTTGTTTTTTTTTTTCCTCCTGCTCTTTCCACTCCTTGGGCAAAGCCCTGTTTAAATGAGAACTTTTAAACTTTTAATTTCGACTTTTGCCAACAGCCTAGGACTTTCCTGCTCTTTTCTCTGGAGGGAGAAACTTGGGACCGTGATCCCAGGGCCTTAAATCAGTGTCTCCATCCTTCCCTAGGAATGTGACGACTCTATCTATTCATAACAACACTGGGGTGGGACTTGTTAAACATGACTGTTTAATAAAGATGAAATTTGCGGCATTTCCATGCAGGCAGCTCCACCTGAATCGCTTCCCTCTGCAATTTGCATCCATCAGATTCCTACAAGGAGAAACAAGGTGTATTTTTAAGGAACACGGGGGCTGTCAGTCAGGAACAGCGCCGGGGAGAGCACGGAAATCCCTCTTTGTTGTCACCCTGAGCAGTTCTGGATGTTCCAGAGAGCTCAGAGAAGCTGCACAGCCATGGAAGGGGGCTTTGCAGGAGTTCCCAGTGTGGAAAATGAGCGGAGCTGGGTCACACCTACCCCGCTGTTGACAGGCTTGAGGCTGAGGTAGGTGGGCACCTCCATGTAGGAGCTGCACAGGGTGAGGATGCTCAGGCAGAAATCCAGCAGCTGCAGCGCCAGCAGGGGAATCTTGGAGTGGCCCTGCTGGGGGGGACAGGAATTGGGTTACGGTCACAGGATTGGAGCACTTCTGCGGATTATTCACACTTCACACAGAGCCTGTGGCTGGTTCACGCGGAGTCTAAGCCACTGAATTCCCTTAAACCCAACCCAAACCTTGCCTTCTGCTGGCCCAAAGAGCAAACCATTTGTGGGGCTTCACCCGAGCTCCTCTGGCCTGAGCAGTGACAGTCCCAGTTTATCTCTGGCAAACCCCTCCTGTCAGGGGCACACCCAGAGCCACCTCCCTCAACGCCAGGAGAAAATCAACATTCCAGGACTGGGGAAAATAAATATCCCAGCTGCCACGGGTTTCCTTCAGCCTCCAAGGATTGCATCCTGTCTCCATCCTGGAGAAACCGCCTCATGGATTCAGGATCCTAAAAGTCTTTTCCAAATTAAAGGATTCCATGACAAACCACAGCCCAAGGTAACAATCCTTTATTCCAACCTTCCAGGATCCTAAAAGTCTTTTCCATCCTAAAGGATTCCATGAAGAATTGCAGCCCAAGGTAACAATCCTTTAATCCAAACTAAAGGATTTCACAAACAACCACAGCCCAAGGTAACGATCCTTCATTCCATCCAAAATGATTCCATAAGGAACCACAGCCCAGGATAACGATCCTTTAATCCAAACTAAAGGATTTCACAAGATCCACATCCCAAGGTAACGATCCTTCATTCCATCCTAAAGGATTCCATGAGGAACCACAGCCCAGGGTAACGACCCCTCATTCCAACCTCCCAGGACCCTAAAGGTCTTTTCCAACCCAAAGGATTCCATGAGGAACCACAGCCCAGGATAACGACCCTTTATTCCTACTTCCCAGGACTCTAAAGGTCTTTTCCAGTCTAAAGGATTCCATGACCAACCACAGCCCGGGATAAAGATCCTTCATTCCAACCTAAGTGACTGCTTGGAACCACGCCAAGATAGGGATCCCCGTTCCGTGCGTCCCTCCCCTCCCGGGAGGGCAGGAGGTGCCCCGAGGAGGAGGAGCTGTCACCCACCGTGTGGCCCAGCGAGGACACGGAGATGACCACGGGCACCTGGATGTAGGAGCTGAACATGGTCAGCAGGCTGAGGAGGAAATCAATGACCTGCAGAGCCAGGAAGGGGATCAGGAGCCGCTCCCTCTTCTGAGGAGGAAAAGCAGTGCTGGTTATTTCCACCTGGAAGGACTCTGATCGTGCTCCAAGAATTAACACTTCCCCGGGATTTCTGATTTCAGTGACAACTGATCCAGAGAAAACAGGGCATCAGTGCTGATTTTTTTCACCCCTTTGAATTCCTTTGAATTGTCACTCTGTGACTCTGGCACTTCCCATCAGAGCTGGCTTCTGATTGTCCCTAAAATTTACCTCTCCAGAGGGAGGACTGGATTATTTGGGTGGTATTTAATACTTAGAACTCTGCCACCATCAGATTCCTGGGGTTTCCACCCCAAGGCCTGGTCATTCCTCCTCCTGACCTGGGAAATGAGTCCCCGGTGCAACAGGGCAGTAACAGCTCTCTCATGGGACCTGACATGCAACAGAGCAAGGAAATGAGGCAAGAAAACCTTTCTAAATCATAAAATCTCCTTCATTTAACACCAAACATAGCCCGGATGGAAATGTTGCACAGACTTGGTAAATCTGGCTGTTTGAAGCTTTTCACGAGAACCTGAGGCTTCAAACCAGTCTGGAACCAGGAGACATTTTCATTTGCCTTTTTTCCTGTATGATTTTGGGATTCTGAGATTTTTATCTGCTTTTTTTTTCCTGTGTGATTCTCTGATTCTGGGATTTTCATCTGCCTTTTTTTCCCTTGTGTGATTCTTTGATTCTGGGATTTTTATCAGCCTTTTTTCCCTTGTGTGATTCTTTGATTCTGGGATTTTTATCTGCTTTTTTTTCCTGTGTGATTCTTTGATTCTGGAATTTTTATCTGCCTTTTTTTCCCTTGTGTGATTTTGTGGTTCTGGGGGGGTTTCCTGCTTTTTTTGACCATAATTCCAGTGAGCACCATCCAAACCCTAATTGTCATTTGTGGGGAACGTACCTTGAGCACCCCAAGCAGGAGGTGGAAGCTGATGACAAGCAACATGAGGATCAGCAGGAAACTGGTGGTGACATCAGCTGAAAAGAATAAAAATAATAAAAGGAATCACCACATCACCAAAAGACATCCCAACTCCTTCCCACCCCTAAGGGATGGCACAAAGAATTGTGTCTGTGGAGGAATTAATGCCATGCAGCTGGAATTAACCCTCTTTTCCCTTTTTATATCCATTTTTCACCTCTCTTTGAGGTTCCTGTGTCCACCAGGCCATGCAGGTTGTGAGCTCGAGGGAACCAAAGCCTGAAATGTTAAATATCCCAGGCTACAACATGAAGTATTCAAAAAGCCCAGAGGGCTTTTGGCTCATAGCTATGAGCTGGAAATTATTTAGAGACTGACAGGCAAATAAAGGAACCAGCAGTGAAATGCTGAAGGATCTTCAGAATCTCTCGGAGTAGAGCAGGAATTTTAATCCCCCGCCACTGGTGAGCCCAGGGAAGGCCAGGGGATGATCTGTCCCCCCAACTCTGCAGCTGTGGGATGCAAGGGTCACCTCAAAAATACAGTGTGAGGGGGTTTAGGGTGATTTTTGGCAGCTGCTTTGGGTGCAGGGGGTGATGTTTTATATCCATGAAGTTCCTGCTCAACCTTCGCCTGGAAGCAATTTTCCCCCCTGGAATCACAGCTTGCCCTGGTGCTGATTCACCTCTCCAGAGGCAAAACTCTGCTGCTATTGTTCTTTACCTGCCTCTGCACAACCTTTCCCAGAGCCTCCTCCAACTCCTTTCCTTCCGTTTCACCCGAGTTTAAAACAGCACTGGCCAGTTTGGGTTCTTCAGTTCCTAAATGCTTCAAGAAAGGGTTTAATTCTGCTAGAAAAGAGCCTAAACTTTTGATTTTTCTGTCTTTCTTTTAAAGCAGCTGATCCTTCCCATAGGTGTACAGGACTGATGATCCTTTGGGCCCCTTCCAGCTGAGGATATTCCACAAAACCATGAATAAATCCAGTGCCTAACTCTGTTTTATCCATCACCCTCTCACTATTTTCATGAAGAACTCTGGGAATTGTGCCTGTAGAGTCCCTGTCATATTCCAGCTGCTCTGAAATCCTTTACTGCTCCATATCACCCTTTTTTCCCCAGAAAAATTAATCTCCTCCAGCTCTGAGTGTTCACCTGGAGTTTTGGTCCCCCCCAGTGAGGGAAGATTTCAGTGCTTGGGCAGACCCCAAATCATCCTTTATTCCCTTTCTAGAAGTGGATATTCTTTATTCCAGTGAATATTTCTTAATTAAATTTCTTTGTTTTGTTGCTGTTGCCCAGAGGATAAAATCATTCCCGAAGAAGCCAAGGCAGAGAAACCTGTCCCTGTTCTTCAGGCAGGTGACCTCAACACTGATAACTGCCACAGCTTTATCAGGATTTGGACATTTGCTGTGTTTAGGGGGAAATGCAAAGGTTTCCCCCAGGGCAAAGGGACACAAATCTCCCCCCAGCTCAAGAAAGACTAAAAATGCACTGAGAAGGCCTGGAACATTCCCAGGTTTGTTGAAGTCCTTCCTGAGCCACATCTGGGCAGGTGGCAGCGGCAGTGCCACCCCTCCAATCCTCCCTCTGCTGACAGAGTTCATTTAAATGCAATTTAAATTCATTTCAATTGATACAAAAGGGATTTTCAATTCCCCTGCTGTCTCCTCTTTAAATCTCCTCCAGAAATGAGCTTTGGAGATGATGGGAAACCTTCAGTGTGGAAAGGAGCTCTGCCCAGCGTTTCCTTCCCCCAGCACGAGGAGCCTCTTCCTTCCTCAGGCTTGGGAGAAGAACCCCCCAGGGAGCCAAAAAAAGCTGATCTGGAGGGGAATGGAGCCATCCAGAAGGGAATGATCCAATTTATCCTCTTACCCTGCACCAGGAAAGGAGGGCTGGGGTGGTGCAAAGCAAGGAAACAGCTTTTCCTCACAACCTGATAAAACCCCAGTGCAGGAGCTGCTCCTCCACAGGTCGTGGGAATTGAGACCCAGAGGAGGAAGAAATCTCCATGGACAATGAAGAGAGAATCCCCAAATTCAGCAAACCCCGAGGGAGGGGGGAAAGGGCTCTGCCTCCTGGAGAAAATCAGGAACACGAAGGGCAGCCCCCTCCAAAGGCAGCCACTGCTGCTTTCCCTCTGCTCCCAGCGCTGTGGGAAAGCCAGAATTCCAAGGCAGAACAACAGTCCCACCTTTGAGGAGCAGGGGAGTAGAACCAAGGCTGGGATGTGGTGCACAAAGAGCCAAAGATTAACAGGGAACAGCCTAAACCCAAAACAGAGCTTAACAAAGGAGCCAGACTCAGCCTTTGTGGGACCAGCCCTAAAGGAGCCAATCCCAATCCCATTAAAACCCAAACTCCCAAAGCCTTTTCCCTAAAGGAGCCAATCCCATTAAAACCCAAATTCCCAAAGCCTTTCCTCCTGGATATCGCCCAGCACTCAGGAATTTGCCCAGAGAGGATTTCTTTCCTTATCCTGGGATTTTCTGGGGTCCAGCACAGCTGTGTTTTCCTGCCTCTCTCTCCATGGGTCCTGCTCCAGCTCTCTGGCAGGATCCCTAATTAATTGGGAAGTGACCATTGCCAGCTAATTGCCCAGCTGGATTTTCCAAGCAGAGCCTGGATCAACCCCCCTAAACAAAACAACAAAGAAACAAAACCCCCACAACCCCACAAACACAAAGGAATGGAAAGAAAAGGAAAACCAAGGGAAAACAACTTCCCACGAGCTGGCTGCCTCCTGTTTGTTCCCAAGAAACAGAGTCATCCTCACTTGCTGGCAGCAGGGATGGGTTGGGGCCGTGACAAAAAACCAAAAACACACAATCCAAAAAAAAACCCAAACTCAACCCCCCAAATGAACAAAAAGTCAAACAAATAATCCACAAACAGTTACTCAAATAAACAATCAAACCCCCAAACAATCAAAACCCCAAACCAACAAAACAAAAGAACCCCAATTAAAAAAAAAATGAAACCCCAAATAAACAAAAAACCCCAAACAAAAAACAAACAAAAAACCCAAACAAACAACAACAACAACAAACCACCCCAACCCCCTCAAAAACAGCAAAACAACCAAACCCTGAAAGAGGAAGGAAACCCTTGAGGTCACATTTGCATCAAGTTCTCCAATTCCCATCAAAGATTGAAACTGTGAGCACATTTTACATTAATGGATGGATGGAGGGATGATGGATGGATGATGGATGGATGGATGGATGGATGATGGATGGATGGATGGATGGATAGATGGATGGATGATGATGGATGGATGGATGGATGGATGGATGGATGGATGGATGGATGATGGATGGATGATGGATGGATGATGGATGGATAGATGGATGGATGATGGATGGATGATGGATGGATGATGGATGGATGGATGGATGATGGATGGATGATGGATGGATGATGGATGGATGATGGATGGATGGATGGATGATGGATGGATGGATGGATGATGGATGGATGGATGGATGGATGGATGGATGGATGGATGGATGATGGATGGATGATGGATGGATGGATGGATGGATGGATGGATGATGGATGGATGATGGATGGATGATGGATGGATGATGGATGGATGGATGATGGATGAGGGATGGATGGATGGATGGATGGATGGATGGATGGATGGATGATGGATGGATGATGGATGGATGGATGATGGATGAGGGATGGATGGATGGATGATGGATGGATGGATGATGGATGGATGATGGATGGATGGATGATGGATGAGGGATGGATGGATGGATGGATGGATGGATGGATGGATGGATGATGGATGGATGGATGGATGGATGGATGGATGGATGATGGATGGATGATGGATGGATGGATGGATGATGGATGGATGGATGGATGATGGATGGATGGATGGATGGATGGATGGATGATGGATGGATGATGGATGGATGATGGATGGATGGATGATGGATGAGGGATGGATGGATGGATGGATGGATGATGGATGGATGATGGATGGATGGATGGATGGATGGATGATGGATGGATGATGGATGGATGGATGGATGATGGATGGATGGATGGATGATGGATGGATGGATGGATGGATGGATGGATGGATGGATGATGGATGGATGGATGGATGATGGATGAGGGATGGATGATGGATGGATGATGGATGGATGGATGGATGGATGGATGGATGATGGATGGATGATGGATGGATGATGGATGGATGGATGATGGATGAGGGATGGATGGATGGATGATGGATGGATGGATGATGGATGGATGATGGATGGATGGATGATGGATGAGGGATGGATGGATGGATGGATGGATGGATGGATGGATGGATGATGGATGGATGGATGGATGGATGGATGGATGGATGGATGGATGATGGATGGATGGAGGGATGGATGATGGATGGATGGATGGATGATGGATGAGGGATGGATGGAGGGATGGATGGATGGATGGATGGATGGATGAGGGATGGATGGAGGGATGGATGGATGGATGGATGAGGGATGGATGGAGGGATGGATGGATGGATGGATGGATGGATGATGGATGAGGGATGGATGGATGGACGGATGGATGGAGGGATGGATGGATGGATGCTCCGGTTTCCTTGTGCTGATCCCAGCCCTGGCTCTGGACCCTGCTGGGTTATTCCCTGCTGGGTTATTCCCTGGGAAAGCTCTGCAGGAAAGGGTTTGCACCCTGCATTGGGGGCTGCGCTGAGCAGAGCTGCTTCCAACACCCTCACGGGAATATTTGGGAATATTGCTCCATGGGAAACACGGGAACCATTGCACTGCCCCTTGCTTGGGTTCCTATCAGCAGGACTCACCCCAATTCCCATTTTTTGCTCATTGCTGATGCCCTTCCCCTTGGAACTGGGTGATTAAAGTCCCTTCCAGTCCAGAATTCCACGATTCTGTTGGATGAACCAAACCTTGCAGTGCTGACGTCAAACAGCCCTGGGGGATCTCAGTGGTGCCTCTTTCCTTGGAAAAACATGAAGCCAGCTTTTATAACTTCCCCAGGACTGCTTATTCCTGGTTTGGTGCTTTTCCCTATTTCTGTCTCCTATCCTGGCAACAGGAGACTTTGGAATGTGCAGGAATCTGTCCCAGCCTCCTTTTCCTCCACATAGAAGGAATTTTCAGCCCAGGAATAGCCCCTCTGGAAAAGCAGGGAGCAGCAATCCCAGGGGTTGTGTTTTTCTCTCTGTGGGCATGGACAGGGCATGGATCGGGGCTGGGTTCCTCCTTTTGCTCCCAGGGTTATCGCAGCTCGTGGTTTTACGTGGAAAATGACTCAAGAAAGGAACCGCCCCTGCTCTTGTTTCCAAACAGCTCTCACAGAACATCCTGGTTGGGCAATTTCGAGTGCTGGGGCCTTGTTTGTTTTAGATGGCACCTCAAGAGACAGCTCCGGGTCTTTGCAAGGAGCTGAGCTGGATCCTTCTGGAGGAATTCAATCCTTCAGGAATTGTGAGCTGTGGGGCAGCTTGGCTGCCTCTTCCAGCCACCAGTGTTCTGGAAGAACACACCAGGGGCTGGGAAAATCTGGGAATGGGGGTCACAGGGGCAGGAAAGGGTGGTGTGGCACTGTCCAGATGAGAGGCTGGAGATCCATGGGAAAAGCTTCATGGGAATGGTTCTATGGGAATGGCTCCATGGCATGGAGGGGTGTTGGTGGCGGTGCCCCACAGCCCACACATCCATGGGATCAGTGTGGGGTGGGATTTTCCCCTCTGTCCATTGAGGAGTTCTCAGACACTTCAGTGTTTCTCTGGGAATGCCCAGAACGTGAAGGAAGTCAGGAGTGTGTGTGAGGCTGGAATGATCCACAGCTGGGGAAAAGGGGGAGGAAGGGAAACCAGGATTGCCAGGGGAATCCACAGGAGATTCCAGAGGGAGCTGAAGGACTCTGCAGGTGCTGCAGAGTTTGGGCTGATCTTCTGAAATCAAAACTTCTCTGGGCTCCACATCGGTCTCCTACAGAGCCTTGGCCTAAAGTAAACCCCAAGCACAGCCTAAAGTCCTTCCTGAGCTTTTGACCCACAATTCCAAATTCTTTGATGGAAAAGGCAGAGGGAGCAATGCAGGACTGAGGGATCCCTCCCTGCCCCACAGCTGCTCCCCAGCATTCCCAGGACCCACCAATTCTGTAGTAATCCTTGTCCAGGTCTTTGCAGAAACCCTTCCCATTGGCCACCTCCAGGGAATACTCGATCAGCAGCAGGACGCTCATGACCTGGAGAACAAAGCAAAAAAACACAATTCAGGGCCCTTGGGCCAAATTCCCAGCAGTGAGTTTATTTCCAGGGAACACTGGATGGATGAGTCTCCAAGTGAGCCGAACACAAAGGGTTTAAATCCCAGGAAATTCTGAGATAACTGTTATCAGTTTATTAATATTTTGGATTAAACTGCCAGCAGAAGGAGGAGGAGGAATGACAAAGGCAGGGAGTTTTGTTTCAATGGTTTTTATCCTGGTTGTATGCTTTGAAATTGCCTTTTGCTCCAGAGGTGAGGGAAATACAACACCAGTATTCCAAAGTGTAAAAAGAAACACAAAAAAATATTAAAGATCCCCCTGTAAGTATAGCTGTGCCACTGCATTGGCAAAACCATCACTTTCCTTCTTTTATTATTATGAGGAAAACCTCCAAATGTTTTGGGTTTTTTTTCACATTGAACCAGAATGGTTTCCCCCAAATTTTCCAACGGGACCATCAAACCCCAGCCTCCAGAGTTCATTCTGTCCTGAGTTTACCAAGCTGGGAGATGGAGGGAGGTCCGGAACTGCGGGCTCAGTCCTGGCCCTGGACTTCTGCGCTCACCCAGGGATGATGTGCAGTGAAAAATCCATGTCTGGGCCCAGCTTAGGAGACCTCCATGGAATCAGGGAATCACGGAAAGGATGGAACTTGCTGGATTATTCCCTGTGGCCATCCTGGGAGAGCTCTGCAGGAAGGGATTTCCACCCTGCACCGGGGCGGGGCTGAGCTGAGCTGAGCAGCCTCCAACCCATCCACAGGAATATGTGGGAATATCGCTCCATGGGAAACGTGGGAACCATTGCCCACATTTGGAAGGAATTTGTCCACAGGTTGGAAGGGATTGGAAAGCTCATCCCATCCCACCCCAGCCATGGCAGGGACACCTCCCACTGTCCCAGGCCGCTCCCAGCCCCAGTGTTCAGCCTGGCCTTGGGCACTGCCAGGGATCCAGGGCAGCCACAGCTGCTCTGTCCATCCATTCCTGCGTGTGTATCCCTGTGTGTCCCTGTGTGTATCCCTATGTGTCCTTGAGTGTCCCTGTGTGTCTCTGGGTGTCCCCATCTGTCCCTGTGGGTCCCTGTGTGTATCCCTATGTGTCCCTGAGTGTCCCTGTGTCTCCCTGTGTGTCCCTGTGTGTCCCCTGAGTGTCCCTGTGTGTCCCTGTGTGTCCCCAGGTGTCCCCAGGTGTCCCCAGATGTCCCTGTGTGTCCCTGTGTGTCCCTGTGTGTCCCCGTGTGTCCCCAGGTGTCCCTGTGTGTCCCTGTGTGTCCCTGAGTGTCCCTGTGTGTCCCCAGGTGTCCCCAGGTGTCCCTGTGTGTCCCCATGTGTCCCCATGTGTCCCCAGGTGTCCCTGTGTGTCCCTGAGTGTCCCTGTGTGTCCCCAGGTGTCCCTGTGTGTCCCTGTGTGTCCCTGTGTGTCCCCGTGTGTCCCTGTGTGTCCCTGTGTGTCCCTGTGTGTCCCCGTGTGTCCCTGTGTGTCCCTGTGTGTCCCCAGGTGTCCCTGTGTGTCTCTCTGTGTGTCCCTGTGTGTCCCTGTGTGTCCCCAGGTGTCCCTGTGTGTCTCTCTGTGTGTCCCTGTGTGTCCCTGTGTGTCCCTGTGTGTCCCCAGGTGTCCCTGTGTGTCCCTGGGCTGCCCAGGCTCTGCTCCAGGCCCAGCTGTGGCACCAGATCCACGGGCAGGGCCTGAGCCCAGCAATTCCCCTGCACAGGGGGCAGAACTGCCCTGGCAGTGCCCAGCGCTGGGCAGAGCCCGGAGAGGGGCTGGAGTCTCCTCCCTGGGATATTCCAGAGCCGTTGGACACGGAGCTGTGCCCTGAGCTCTGGGGTGGCCCTGCTGTCACCCCGGGCTCCCCCAGCTGCCCTGCTCGGTGGCCCTGAGCCCTCTGTCCCTGCAGTGAGGCACAAGTGTCCCGGGCCTTATCTGCCACCCACATCAGCACAGCTCTGGCAGAGCTGAAATAACTTTTCCTGCAGAGCTGCACCCACCTCTCACCTCAGGCAGGGCCCGAGCAGCGCCGCGGGCGAGGAGGAAGCGGCACCGCTGCGGTCTGGGCTCACAGGTGCCAGCTGTGGCTGCTGCTCGGGCTGGGCACAGAACGGTTCTGTGCTGCCAGAGGGACCCAGACAGGCTTTGGGCAGCGGGGATGCACAGCCAGGGGTGCTGAGCTGTGCTAGGTTACAGTGTAAGATGTGCCCAAAGTTGTATTCTATCACCATCCACATGAGCAGTTGAAGCCAGGTTGGGCAGTGTTTCCCTTGCCCCCTCCCTCCAGACTATCTTCTGTTAATGGCCCATCAGTGCCCTGCCCCATGACTTATGGATAACTCCCTCCAGGAGCTATCTCTGTTCAATGGGCAATCAAGGCCCCATTGCAAGTAAAATGATATCAGCTCATTGTGAAATGCTCTGCCCAGGGGGAGGAGCCAAGCATTCCCACCTGGATAGAATCTGGGATTTGGGACAGCACAGGCAGCCTTACCCACTGGATTCCCAGAGGACAGGAGCTACCTGACCTTTCTGCAGGAACACTGCTCCAACGAGACCACTTCATCTGGACTGCTACCACCACAGTTTTGGGTTGTATTCTGACTCTGTCAGTGATCTTTTGTACTATTGCATGCATTTTATTTTATTTTACCTTTTTTTCTGTCCTATTAAGCTGTTTTTTCTGGCTTGGAGTCTCTCGCTGGTTTTGCCTTCAAGCCAGTACATGAGCTGTCCTGGCGAAGGAGCTGTGGGAGGCAAGGCTCTGCCTTGGCCTGGAAAGGGGGAAGTGAGGTTTGGAGGCGACAGGAGCTGAGCACGGCCCCTCTCTCTGCCTCTGTGTCAGCTGCAGAAGACCTAGAAATAATCTGAGACCAAATTCATCAGCTTGTTGAGCCCCCAGCTGCAGCTGCCAGGAGAGCTGTGGCACCGCCAGGGCGAGCACCCACCGAGGCACGCTGGGCTGCTCGGGGCCCCTGGCCCACCCTGTCCCTCCCAATTTCAAATTCTGTCCGGCGTCTGAATGAGGAGGTGTCAGATTCTCCCCGGGCCTGTCTGATGCCAGCTTGTTCAAGAGTCACTCTGCTGTCTTCCCTTTTTTTCCACAAAGTAAATGAACTTTGCAATTTGCTTGTGAGCTGGCAGGAAAAGGAGGAATATCCAGATCTCATTACACGAGGACACGACAAAGTTAACACGAGTTCAGCTTAATGGAACAGCATTTCAGCTCCCAGGGCAGCTCTGAACCCTGTCAAGGATGAAATTGCATCGATCCAGAGTCTCTTTACAGCTGCTGGTGCCACTTGGGAGGGGAGGGATCTCTTAATGAAGACACATGGAGATCACACCTGACTGCAAGGTGGCTGAGTGGTTTCGTGTTCAAGCTCCCAAACAGGTTTTTTCTTCCTTTGCTTCTGCTGTTGGCCCAACCCCTCAATTGCCAGCATGGGAAATATGCCAGAAATTGCTTTTTCAAGTTTCACTTAAAAGGAGGCCTGAGCAAAATAGATGAGCTGGGCCCTAAATATCCATTTTTCCTGAAAGAGGAGTGGGTGAGAGCAGGACAGCAAACCCCAAATTCCTCCATCCCATCCAGCAGATCCAGAGGCTGAATGTGAGGAACTCTCTCTGATGTGTGTCAGAGAAAAACAAGGCCCTGGTTTCCTTGCTGGTGTGGAAATGTGCCACACAACCCAGACCAAGTGTAGTCACACACGATAAGATCATGGCAGGAAACCCCAGCCCAGCCTGAGAGATTCAGGAGAATTTTAACGCAAAAGTTGGTTTAAATTTTTCCATTTTGCGTCGAAAGAAGGAAGCAATGAGCTGCGAGCATGCAGAGAGCTCCTCTGGCATGGAGAGCCAGGCCAGCACCAGGACACCTCTCCAGCAGCTGGCTTTGGCACGCTGGAATGTGGGGCCTTCCTTATTCCTGCAGGCAATGCACATCCAAGGGGATGAGCCCTCTGCAGAGCGGCTTTTCGGGAAGAAGGCAGAGGAGGATGGATGTGGTGCCCGCCCCACACTCCTTGCTCAGCTACTCCCACTGCAGATCCACCCTCAGCTCCAGCAAAAACCAAAAACTTCTCATTTCAGACAGAAAAATACCCAGTTCCCTTTCCCTTTGCAATGCCACAGCAGGAGAAAGGCAGGTTTAAAACAGAGGATTTCACTTCCAGGTATTCAATTCCCAGCCCTTCCTCCCTTATCTCCTACGGCTGGAACTTTTGGAGCAGTCCATTAAAAAGAGCTTCACATTTCTTGGTGGGAGAAATTTGAATCCCCAGGAATGGATGGCTGGAGCTGTGCCGGGACAGGCTCAAGCTGCCCCGAGGCTGCCAGAGCTCCAGGAGCCTTGGGACAGCGCTCCAGGGATGCACAGGGGGGATTGCTGGGGGTCTGGGCAGGAGCTGGAGTGGGACTTGAGGATTTTTGGGGTCCCTTCCAGCTCAGGTGTTACCCTGGTTTTTCTGAGCTTTCTTATTAGCCTTCTTGAAATTCATAATGGAGTCAGATCTTTTGGTTACTGTACAATATTAGGAGCAGTTTTCTACCTTTCCCATAGATATAATATAAACAAATCCTTTGTTTCTCATTCTTTGTCCTTTGTTTGCATATTTCTAACCTGAAAAACAACTGTAACTGACAATTGGTCTGGCCACTGAGGCTGAGGGGTGGAAACCCAAAAAGCCAATCTTCTGCCAGATCCACAAATGTATAAAAAGTAAAGAATAAACAAAGAGGCAGTCTTCCTGCTCTCTCCGCTCTCTCAGGAGGAGCTGGAAGAACCTCTGCTTGCAAAATACTTGTCTGCATGTGACTGCTTGTGTGTCTCGGCGACACTCAGGACCTTCTGTGGTTCCATGACCTACTGAAATAACGTAGGACTGAGATAAATACAGTCATTAAATCAAGGGAGATAAATTGGGGTGTCTTGAATGCGGAATCCGACGCACAGAGCCCCGATTCCCTGGGGATAATCCTGCTGCAGCTGCGGTGGGGTTGGACTGCTCTTAGAGGTCATGCTGTGACTTTTTTCCTGATCTTCAGGTGATTTCGTGCATGTGGCCCTGGTGTGAGGCTGCTCCTCTTCTGCTTCACCACGGGGGTTTCTGCAAGGGGAGCTCGAGGCCATGGGGGACAGGGACAGGGGACAGAGTGCTCTGGGGCTCTGACACAAACAGGGGACACAGCACAAAGAGCACCACACAAAACCTGCCCTGTCAGTGCTTCACCTTCTCTCTCTTGAATTTCCAAGTGGCTCTTGTGGCAGCTGAAGTGAGGAGTGCTTTGAGCTCTCATTTTGTTTCCTTTCACAGCATTTCATCTTCTCCTGCCGCCTCCTTGGTTGTGCTGTTGCAGCAGAAGCAGCTCAGGCTCTGTGGCACCCCTGGCTCAGCCCCAGCCTGGTGAGGGCTCAGTGAATCCCACTCTGGGCTCACCTGAATCGTGGCCAGAGGTGAGGGCAGGGCCTGGGAGGGTTCCAGAGGTGAATTTCGGCTCTGTGAGTTACGGAGCTGCCAAAGAGAGGAGCTGGAGTGCAGCTGAGGCCAGACAAGGGGCAGACACTGCTTCCCAATCAAAGACCAGCAGGAAGGGAATTCTGTGCTGCACAGGAGCAAGTTTCCAGTGCTCGTCTTAGATCTCTCTGTGAAACACCTCGAGGCCTGTTCATGGCTGGAGGAGCTGATGAGGAGGACAAACTCCCCAGGGCTGTCTTTGAAAGTCACCTGCAGGTCATGTCCCCAGTGGAGGTTTGCTGATCACACCCCCATCCTCTCCTCATTCCCCTCCTGCTCCTTCCCTGCCTGTTCCAGAATGCCCAGGATTTATTCCAGCTGTCTCTGAGGACATCAGCAGTGAGGCAGAGCTGATTTATGGGAGGAGAAGGCATTGCCACAGAGCCTGAGAGCTCTTTGATGGCACTGCTCTCACCCAGCATGGCTGAGATCCATCCGTGGCACCTGCAGCAGGAATTTATCCTGATCCAAACCCCCAGCATTGATGGAGCAAATCAGCCAAGGTATAAATCCCCTTCTAACTTTCCCTTCCCCTGCCCAGCTGCAGCTGCACCATCAGAAAGGAAGAGGAAAGGCAGGGGGAAATGGTTGGTGTTGGTGGTATCTCTTAAAGAAGTCAGACAAGACCTATCCAAAAATTACCCTGTTTGCCAAGGGCAAAGGGGATGGATGGTACAGCTGCTGCTGCTCCAGAGAAGAGGGGGGACCTTGGAATGTCCTTCCCAAGCCACAGCTGCCATTCCCATGGGATTTCTGCAGGTCTCCCCAGTGGCCCTCTCCTGTCCAGCTAAGGTGTCACAGTCCCGAGGGCACCTGACAGTGCACACCCAGAGCTGTGGTGGGACCATGGAATGTCCTTCCCATGCCACAGCTGCTGATCCCATGGGATTTCTGCAGGCTGCAGGTCCCCAGCTCCTCCTCTGCTGCCCAAGGGACCTGTGAGAGCCCCGTTACCACCCCGAGGCCTCCCAAACCATGACTCTGCACACCCAGCAGCAGATTATTTTAATAACCCAGCCATGCGAGAAACCACATCCTCAGGACGGCTGAAAGCACCTAAAGCTCCTCAGTGCAGCCAGGAGCGTGGGAGAGAGGGGCCTCCAGGCTCTCCTGCTCTGCCATCCCTGCCCTGAGCAGCTTCTCCAGCTGCCCGGGAGCTTTACACAGCCATGATCCCAATGGGAACCAACAGAGACACCGAGGAGGCAACTCTGCCCGTCCCCCTCTGCTCATCCAGCTCCCACATCCCTCCAGTGCCCCATTCCCACATCCCCACTGCCAGCGCTGCCCATTCCCACCCAGCAGGTTCGGGATACTCGCGGGTGGGAGCTCCTGCACGGAGCAGAAAAACAGGAAGCAGACCAAATTTCACTGAGCTCCAGTTGGCAGAGGCAGGGAAAAAATCGTTCAAAACCCCTCCCAGCACAGTGAATTCTGCTTCTCCCTGTCCCCCACCACCTTTTGTTCATCCCTCTTAACTCATTGGGCTTTCCTCTTGGGAACAGAGAACGTTCCAGCGTCAGGGAACCCTGTGAACCACAACAATGTGCCTCCTGCAGAGGTTCCACCTCTGTCTTCCTGTCTCCCTGTCCCTGTCCCCCTTCCAGGGCCAGGACTCACCATGTGGAAGATCCCCAGGGCCACTGTCGCTGTCTTGATGTTGAAGCAGCAGCATTTGGGGGGCTCAGGGAGGATTTGGGGGGTCATTTTCGGGTCCCTCTGAGCACTCCTGAGTTAATGAGGTCGAATTTGCAGCCGCCCCTCGGAAAGCGAAGCGAGAGCAGCTGGGCTTCCTTCCTGCTCTCTGAATGTGTGA
Source organism: Progne subis subis (assembly GCA_022316685.1). Classification (NCBI taxonomy): domain Eukaryota; kingdom Metazoa; phylum Chordata; class Aves; order Passeriformes; family Hirundinidae; genus Progne; species Progne subis. Next base: position 78,436 of record JAKJHU010000220.1, on the reverse strand, counting down.
AGTCATCTACAAAGTCACATGAGGCCTTTGGGTTTCTCAATCACAAAGAAAGCAAAACTGGGGGGCTTTTAGAAAATACCCAGCGGGGAAATCGGAGCCCCAGCTCTGCTCCCGTGTCCAGCACAGGGGTGTCAGGGAAGGAGGAGCAGGAGCAGGACGTGGCTGTGTCCTACAAATAACCTCAGGGACAAAAGCAGGGGCCAGGAATTTCACCTCAAACTCACCCTGCTGTTTCTGCAGCCAAGCATCCAAGTTCCTCCGTTTGGACCTGGCGTTCCCTGCCAGCAAAGGCAGCACTCCCTGGAAACACCCCTGGGAGCTGCTGCTGGAGCAGCGCTGGGCTCTGGCAGCAGGAGGGTGGCAGAGGGTGTGGATGCCTTGTTGGGACTACCTAAAAACAGAGGCCAGGCAGAATTAAGGGAATAAAAAGCAGATCTATGTATTGAAGAGCCTTCAGGTACATTTAGGGCAGATAAAGCCCCCCCTCCCCAGGGCCACACACAAAATGGCCAAAGTGCCACAGGCTTTCACACTTTTATGAGTTTGGTCCATTTGCAGATTGGGGGTTAATCCTTCAGCTAATGAAGTCATTCACCCCCAGTTTGCTGCCCCCAAATCCCTTCTGTTTCCATCTCTCAGGCCTGAGGCAGTGAGGTGTCCTGGATCCCCAGCCTGGAGAGGAATTGTGTGTGACCAAAATGGGGAAGCAGCAGCTCCCACTGTGTGTGGAGTTTGGAGTGACACACTAAAGAACTGCAGGGTTACAAATAGATGAAAAATATAAAACCTGAAATCCTAAGGCATCGTTGTTAGCTGAGGGATCTGCGGCTCCGGACCCATATCCTGGGGATGTGATTTGTGTCCTCATCTCCTGGAAATGAAACCAGCGGGATCTGAGCGGGTGGCTTTGTCACTGTGCAGGACATCGGGCTGTTCCTCCTGCTTGAACTCACCCAAACGTGCTTCTAGACAGAGATTTTTTACCATTCTCATTTAAAACCCCATTTTTAATTCTCTCTTCCTCTTCCCCCACCCCATAGGGCAAAAATTCCCTCCTACGACCCCGTGGAATGGATTGTTCTGAGTTTTGGGCTTTCTGACAAAGGTTTGACGTGTCCCAGTGGAGGACACTTCTCCAGGAGGGAAATGCAGATAAACAAAACGAGAATTGGGCAAACACTCAGGTGAGCTCTTGTGGGTGTCACATCCCAAAAACGATCCCTGAATTTGCTGTTCGAATGTCTCCCAGCACGGCATTCCCTCAGTGCTTCAGCAGAGGGGTTTCTTGGTTGTTTTTATGGAATTAAATGCAGAGGTTCCACCTGGGTGCTTTGTAAATACAATCCAGCTGCAAATATTCCCTGGTGGATCCTTGGTAGAGCAGGAAGGTGAAATCTCTTCACCAGCAGGGAAAGCACAAAGCTGCAGGTGAGGACTGGGGGCACCACGTCCACCAGCACCCCTGGAGCTGCATCCACCTGTGAGAAATAGCCTTAAAAATCAGGTTTATTTTTAAAAATAGATCATTTTGAGCATCTTTCCTTTACAAACCAGATGCAAACACGGGCTTGGCTTTGCCTCCCCCACATGAAATGTGTTTTCTTTAGGGGCTGCCTCCCCTCCAAGCCACTTTGTGGAAGGAGGATGAAGAATTTCCTGCAGATCTGAAAAGCTGGTTTATGATCTGGCCCTGCCCGTGCGTGGCAAATGCTCCTTCCCTCTGCTCTGCCCCTCGTCCCCTGAGAGGCACACAGAGCTCTCCTTGTGTGCCTGAGCACTGCAGACCCACGCCGAGCTCCAGGTGTGGAAAAACAAGCACAAAACGTGCCCTGGGGTGGTGCTGGAGGCCTGGGGGGCACTGAGGGCCTGGCAGTGCCACCCCAGGGTCCCCTTGGGGGCTCCAAGATTTAGGTCACTCTGCTCACAGGGCACAGCCCTGGCTTTTCATGGAATGCTGGACATGGATTTGGTGCTGGAGGCCACTGAGGGCCTGGCAGTGCCACCCCAGGGTCCCCTTTGGGGGCTCCAAGATTTAGGAGGTCACTCTGCTCACAGGACACAGCCCTGGCTTTTCATGGAATGCTGGACATGGATTTGGTGCTGGAGGCCACTGAGGGCCTGGCAGTGCCACCCCAGGGTCCCTTCTTGGGCTGCTCCAAGATTTAGGAGGTCACTCTGCTCACAGGACACCGCCCTGGCCTTTCATGGAATGCTGGACATGGATTTTAGGTGTTTTGTGGTGATTTGTCTGTGACTCCTTTCTGGCAGGAATTCCAGCTGGAATTTCTCCTTGGAGAGGTCATCAGAGCATCTCCCACCAGGAGAGGACCAGGAGAGGCTGGGACCTGTCCCTGTCCCTTGTCCCCAGGGCAGGAAAGAATTCCCAGTGTGTGAGCTGCTCCTCAAGGAAAGCTAGGCTGGAAGGCGGGGCAGCCACTGGGAATAAATCCAATACGGCAAATAAATATATATATGCCAATAATAAACCAAAATAAAATAAATAAGGATAAAAATAAATATAATAGTAATGATATAATAGATAGGATATGTATGAGATAATATGTTCCATAAAAATAAAAATAATGTAATATATATGATACATGTGATAGAATGTTATCTAAATATAAATAAATGTAGACATGCCAAATAAAATACATATAAAGAAGAATAAATACAAATAAATATAAATTATCATAAATATAAATACATATAAATTAACATAAATAAATATAATTAAATAAAAATAAATAAAAATAAAAATTAAAAAATAAAAATAAAAATAAAAATAAAAATAAAAATAAATATAATATAAATATAAATATAATATAAATATAAATATAAATATAAATATATGTCTTGGTTTAAGGCAAAATTGGGAGGAAACTTTTGAAGTGGTTTTCTTTATAAAATAAATTCCAGCTGCCCCTCCTCTAACCGTTTTGGAACACAGGAATTTCCTTCGAGAAAAGTGGAAAAAATGGTTTATTTAACAAGCAAAGTACTCACAAAACATGAAAAAAAAAAAGAGTAATATTAAACAATGGAACCTCTCATTGTTCTGAAGAGATGGCAAATTCAGAAAGTCCTTTTGTGGATCGGGGAGAGAGAGATGGAGATTCCTTCTGGTGGAGCATCCCCTCTCGGTCTCTCCGGGCTCGGGTCCGGTGTCCCGGCCGCGGCACAGCTTGGGGACCCCTGGAGCAGCCCTGGAGTGAGCAACAGCTGAACACTTCCAAAAACCTTCTGCCCTCCAGCTCACTAACCAAAGCTAACTGAAAGCAAAGGTGAGCTCTGTGCCGCAGTCCGGGAGAGGGAATGCAGGGCAGCAGCGGCAATTTCTGCAGAAAAACTGCGCTTCTCCTCCCCGCTTAGCTCTCGGGACCAGCATTAGAAGTGCAGAACGTCACACCCAGCTGTCGTGGGTTGCAGTGCAGGATGGAACCAGGGGTGTGTGCTCCATTATCATCTGCTGAACCCTGGTGCCTTCTGTCCCTGGGCAGCTGTTGATCCAGCTGTGGCAGTGTTCCCACCCCTCCCAGGCCCATCCTCCCTGCAGGATCTCTGCTGTCCCTGGCCCATCCAGGCTCACTGCGTGCCTGAGACAATGCCATCATCCATCGGGAGATGCTGCACCCAGGGGAGGAGCCCGGCATTCCCACCTGGATCACACCTGGCACTGGGAACAGCAGCACAGCCCGTGGGCACGGGATTGCCAGAGGAACCCCGGGGCCATCTCAGCACCGCTGGAGCCTTCTGCAGGATCATCTCTGCTCCAGCAGAACCACCCCTGGCACTGCAGGAGGGCTGCATTGGGCTGTGACCAACCCCTGAGCAACAGCGCTCAGGTCCTGCTCTGACTCTGAAAGGGTTTCTAGGATTTGTTTGTTTGTTTGTTTGCTTTTTTGTACTACTACATTAGCAACACAGGCTGTATTCTGATTCTGTCAGTGGTTTGGGGTTTTTTTTTTGTACTACTGCATTTTTTATTTTTTTTTAATATTCCTAGTAAAGAACTGTTGTTCCTATTCCCATATCTTTGCCTGAAATCCTCTTAATTGCAAAATTCTACTAATTTGGAGGGAGGGGGTTTGCATTCTCCATTCCAAGGGAAGCTCCGGCTTTCCCTGGCAGACACCTGTTACCCTGGTTTTTCTGAGTTTTTTTTTATTAGCCTTTTGAATTTCATAATGGAGTCAGATCTTTTAGTTACTGTACAATAATAGAGCAGTTTTCTACCTTTTTCCCACAGATGTGACATAAACAAATCCTTTGTTTTTCATTCTCTGTCCTTTGTTTGCATATTTCTAACCTGAAAACAACTGTAACTGACAGTTGGTCTGGCCACTGAGGCTGAGGGGTGGAAACCCCAAAAAGCCAATCTTCTGCTAGACCCACAAATGTATAAAAAGTAAAGAATAAACAAAGGGGTCCTTCTCTTCCTCCTCTCTCCGCTCTCTCAGCAGGAGCTGGGATCAGAAGAACCTCTGCTTTGCAAAAATCTCTTGTCTGCGTGTGCCTGCTTTGTGTGTCTCGGTGACAGACACCTGTCTTTCCAAACCAGGACACCAGCACAAAGAGAACACACCACTGGGATACTGATGCCCTGGGAGGCTGCCTAGAACTGTGGCCAGACAAAGTTGAAGAAATAAAGTAGAGATTTATTAAAAAAGGCCTTCAAAGGACACACCCTGGGCACCACAAGGGCCTGGCTGAGGCTACACCCAGGATGCACCATGGGTCACCAGTTTTCCCACCGTTACCATTTTGGTCCATTTCCATATTGGGGTTAATTGTCCAATTACAGCTTCAGGCTGTGCAGTCCCATCCTCCCAGCTCTCCTCAATTCGCTGTTTTTTGCACTTTCTGGGCCCGAAGCTGCAGCGGTGTGCTTGGTTCTGGGGCTGGAAAAGGATTGTTTTGTCTGACTGAGCTGTGAGGAGAACTGGTGAACACGTTAAATGAAGTTCCGAGTTACATACCAGTGCAGTACTGAATCTGGAAAATATGAAAGATAAAATTAAGACATCAATACAAGCATCATAAAGTCACCCTAAGACAATATAATAATGCATTTTGATAGATATATTTGTTATATTATCTAAAGATAAAGTAAATATAAAAATACAAGTAAATATCTATGCCAACAACAACAACAACAAAAAAGTAAAGAAACATAAAATCCATGGGGGGATTTGTAGGAGATTTGGGGAGGATTGGGGGTTCAGGGGCATTTGAGGGGGGTTGGGGAGCATTTGTGGAAGTTTGGGAAGATTTGTGAACTTTTGGGAGGGCTTGAGAGTGTTTGGGGGGAATACAGAGGATTGGGGGGGTTGGGGAAAAATGAGAGGCATTTGGGGGGCATGGGGAGGTTTAGAGGGGATTTAAGGGGGCTTGGGGGAATTCTGGGGATTCTGGGGGGGATGCTGGAGGGATTGGGCGTTTAGGGGAATTTGAGACATTTAGAGGGGATTTGTTGGGGTTGGCGGACAATTTAGGGGGATTGGGGAAAATTTTGGGGGAGTTTAAGGGGAAATTTAGGGGTTTGGGAGGGACTCAGGAAATTTCCCTGCCTAACCCTTTCTTCCCATTTCAGTCATGGTTTGGGGCGTTCGTTGCTCTGTGGAAGGGACAAGAGGTGGGGTTGGGACACAGAGCTTTGGGTCTGCTCTGCCTTCACAGGTGGGTGTTTGTAGAAATCGCTCCTCTGCTGCAGACTCCAGGACGGTGTGGATGGATGCAGACGAGAGATCTCTGAAGCTGGGTTTTAGAAGATGAGGTTTATTGTAAAGGATGTGAGGCCGTGCTCTGAGCTGCCAGGCACAGCTCGTGGCAAGGCCGAGGGAGAGGGGGAAGGGAGAGGAAATTCCAAGAGAGGAAAGTCCTCGGGGAAGGGAGCCAGGCAAAGAGGGCAAAAAGGGACCAACCCACCCTCGCAGCCCCCTTATCAGGGCTCTCGAGGTGGGCTGGAACAGGATCTGTGCCAATGGGGTTACAGATAGCTGATACCTCAGGGGAGGGTCACAGGTGTGGGATGAACCATTGGGGGTGACACAGAACATCCCATCTGACCTCTGGGTCTGGCTGCAGGTGACCTTCAGCTGTCACAGAACTGTTTTCCCATACATCCAGTATCTAATACATCTCAAACATCAAAACTTGCTTTCAATTCTATCTCAGTTACGGGTTTCACATTCTCAGAATCTAAACAGTCATATTTATAGGGCTTTCTGGATTCATCCTCCCCAACAGGTGTTTGCATGAGGAAATTCCCAAGATTTCCTAGAGCTCCCACAGAGCCCAGCTGGGCTCAGCTTCTGCACAAACCTCTGGTCCCAGCTCCGGGTCCCCACCAGTCCTCCTCAGTCCTGGGAAATGTTCCCTCTGTCCTTCCTAACTGGCTTCTCCCAAGGCTTTGCTCTGTGGATTTACCCTGCACGAGAAGCCAAACAACGTGAGAGCCCTAACAAGGGAAATATTGCATTAATTGCCAGCGATGCAATAAATCCCTGTCAGAGCTTGGCACTGCAGTTGCCACCACAAATTCCTGCTGCAAACCAGGCGGGCTCAACAGCTGCTGCTGCCACGGAAAAAAAAGGGAGAGTCTGGGTGAGTGGCTGAGAAATGGCTCCTGCTGCTGGAGTGCCCTAATTAAATGGAATGGATTTTTTAAAATCCCAGATCGGTTTGCACAGGGAGCTGTAAAAATGCGGAGAGAAAGGGTGGGATGGAGGTGAGGAGCTGTGCAGTCATGGAATCACGGGATCTGCCAGATCCCAGCTGGAAGTGCTGGGGAGACAGGGGGGCAGTGGGGCTTTCTCCAGAAGTCATAGAATTATAGGATCATGGAATGCTTTGGGTGGGAAGGGACCTTAAAGCTCATCCCATGGGCAGGGACACCTCCCACTGCCCCAGTGTCCAGCCTGGCCTTGGGCACTGCCAGGGATCCAGGGGCAGCCACAGCTGCTCTGGGAATTCCATGCCAGCCCCTGCCCACCCTCCCAGGGAACAATTCCTGATTGCCAATCTCCCATGCAGCGCTGCCCTCTGGCACTGGAAGCCATTCCCTGTGTCCTGTCCCTCCAGCCCTTGTCCCCAGTCCCTCTGCAGCTCTCCTGGAGCCCCTTTAGGCCCTGCCAGGGGCTCGCAGCTCTCCCTGGAGCCTTCTCCTCTCCAGGGGAGCACCCCCAGCTCTCCCAGCCTGGCTCCAGAGGGGCTCCAGCCCTGCAGCAGCTCCATGGATTCCTCTGGGCTCTCTCCAGCCGCTCCAAGTCCTTGATTTTGGGGGCTCCATGCCTGGGGCAGCTCTGCAGGTGGGGTCTCACCTGAGAGGGGCACAGTCACAATCCCCCTTTTCCTGCTGCCCACTGGGATCAGCCCAGGGCTGGGGGTTCTGGGCTGGGTCATGTCCCGTTTCACCCACCACCACCCCCAAATCCTTCTCCCAGGGCTGCTCCATCTTCTCCTCCCCAGCCTGGATCCATCCCAGGAGTTTCTCCACCTCAGGGGCAGCACCAGACTTGGCCTTGTTAAACCCGAGTGATTCCCATGGGAAGAGGGCCGTGGATGACCTGGATTTTCCAATATTCCCAGTTTTGCCCTGCCAGGACCTGGAGCTGCTGTCCTGTCCCTGCCCTGTGTCCCCAGCCTGTCCTGCTGTGTCCAACCCCCCTGAGCCCCACACCAATGTCCTCCTCCTGGGAGGGTTTGGAGCTGCTCCTGACGTTCAACAGAAGGATTTGCAGGTGTCAGAAATCATTCACTTCTGAGTAAGAAATCCCAACCCCTCCCACGGCAGCCAGGAGCTGTCTGAGGGCTCCACAGACAAAATTATCATTTTGCTTATTTGGAGTGACAACAGAACCTCTCCATTAATGTGACTTTCAGCCGGCAGCTCATTATGCTTCATGTCTGTGCTGATGTGTGTTTGGCCATTTATTATTCTTTTTCTCCTCGTGCTGGGCCCTGCTTTAGGATTTATGGCTGCCCTCTTCCCTGCTTTATTCCTTCATTATATTTTATGGCAGCTTTGCTATGCTTGATGTCCACGCAGCCTCCCCGTGGATCCACCTGCCAGGATTTCATCCATTACCTTGCACGGCTCCTGCCTCACTCAGAGATAAAAAAAATTATAATCTGGGGGATATTTAAGTGCCCACAGAGGTAAAAGTCCATTGTTTTCATTCAGCTGGATGGAGGGAGCTGCTGCTTTAGCTTTTCCTCGCACAGCTCTGCGAGAACAGGGCGATCCTTTGGTTTGAAGGCAGGCAGCCGTTTCCCCGCAACGTTCACCCAGAGAGGATAAATCAATAAACCGCTGCTGCTGTTTAATTGTTATTAATGGAGGATTCATGGAGAGATCCCTCCCACCTTGACAAAGCCTTATAAAATTAAATGCTGGGTTCAGCTTCCCATCAGCAGACGTCACAGGATCGTGGAATGGTTGGGGTGGGAAGGGATTTGAAAGCGCATCCCATTCCATCTCTGCCATGGACAGGGACACCTTCCACTATCCCAGGCTGTTCCAAAATGCTGCTCCCCCACCTGGAGCGGATTCACTCCCTGAGTGTCCAGTCTGAGATATTTGGGATGATTCCTGCATGAGGAGCCGGGGTGAGGAGCTTGGAGCAGCACCTTGCTCATCAACACCTCACTGGCAGAGAGGGATCCCTTCTGCAGTCACCCAGAAACCATGAGCAGATCGCCCCCAAAATGGGGAGGATTTGGGCTTTGAGTGTGTCCCACTCCCCCTCAGAGCCCCCCAGGGTTGGGAGGCTGTGCCTGGGAGGGGCTGGGACACGGGGGATGATCCCACGTGCAGCCACAACCCCAAGAAGAACACAGCTCCAGGCTCCTGCAGCACCAGCTCATCCCTGGGAGCATCCCCGGGACTCCAGCGGACTGGGAATGCTGGGCAGTGCTGGTCTCCAGCCAGGAGACAAAACTCCACAGGAGCAGTTCGCATCCAGGGCCAAACTCACCTCAGCTGAGGGCAAAGAGGAGCCCAGAGCTGGGCCCTGGCCGCTGCAAACCTCAGGACATTTCCTCCGTCAGTTCTTCCCACAGCAGGAAAACAAGATATTTCTGGGATTTAATCAGCAGGGATTTATCCCTTCCTGAGCTTCCCACCCAGCTCTGTCCCCAGCCTGCCCTCGCTCACTGTCACATCTGCAATTACATCCCACTCTGACCTTTCCATCCCTGCTTTGCTCTGGAAAAGGGAAAACAAGAAACCACGGGATTATTGAGCTGGAGAGGGAGCGTGGCTGCTGCTCCTTCTGCAGCCCCCACGAGATTTATTAGGAGACACCAAAAAAGGTGAAAGTTCCTGCACAAAGCTTGGCAGGACACCCTGTGTGGGTAACTCTGTGACCTCTCCAGTATTCCCCCGTGCCTCAGGAGAGGGAGGCTGCTCCTGCTCCCGCTCCTGCTCCCGCTCCTGCTCCCATTCCCAAACGGATTCACAGCAGGGAGAGAAACTCCTGGTATGTTTTATAACAAACCTGCCACGGCCAGCAGCAATAGCCAGGAAATGTAAGAAAACAGGGATTTTTGGGCAGCAGAGTGAAGCCTCTTCAAGCACCCAGAGCTTTAAGCCGAGCTAAGAAAAATGAAGATTTCCTGGGACATTTCGTGGTGGTGGTGGAGGAGCTGTAGAGGAGGAGGGAAAATGGGAACATAATTCCCACCCTGTCCTGAGTGGAAAGGGAAGTTTTGCTGTGCTAATCGTGAGCGGCTCGGTAAAATTCCACAGGAGGAGGAGGAGACTTCGCCATTTGATCCGTGCTCAGTTTTCTCCTGGGAAATGGGAAAAGGAACCAGCTGGTGGCTGTTGTGCGCTTTGCAGAAGTAACACCTTTTTTTTTTAATTCCTTCAAAGAGCTCCGTGTGGAATTATTCCCCCGGGGCTGGAGACCCCTCTCTGCCCCGCAGGGCTGCAGCTCCTGCCCATCCCTGTCCTGCTGGGTGCTCCCCACGGCTGCCCCTCCGCAGTGAATCCCGTTCTGGGGGATTTCCTCAGCACAGCCCCATCGCTGCTCTCCTGCCCCAGTGCTCCTCGGAGTCACCCCGGGCTGTGTGCTGGCCGCGGGGATGTCCCTGGGGGTGGCACTGCTGTCCCCACACCCTCTCCCGGAGCTGGCAGAGCCTCGAGTCCCAGCACAGCAGCGGCACCGGCGGTTCCCGCAGCGCAGCTGATCCCAGCTGATCCCAGCTGATCCCAGCTGATCCCAGCCCTCTGGACTTGGCTGGGAGAAACCTTCCCAGCATTTTCACCCACTCCTGCAAGGAAACATCGGCATCGTGGGGCTGCAAGTTCTTGTGCTTATCCCCAGTACCACTGATCCCAAATTCTTGTTTAAATTCCGTGTTTCTGTGCACAGATCACACAAAGTCCGTCTTCTCCGCAAGGATAAGAACAATCCGTGTTCTCCAAATATTCCCAAATATTGGTGACCGAGGCCCTGTGCAGGTGCCTCACCTTTAGCGCAGATCACACAAAATGTTGATGTCTAAACCAAAATACTTGAAGCCCAAAACTCAGCTGAGAAGAAGCTGGAGGTCTCCACAAAAGCGTTAAAACTCGGCAGAGTTTTTTAAAAAGGAAAATCTTCCACCCACAAATACAAGAACGGGAACATTTTGTTTTGCCATTTTCCAAATGAAACATTTCACCTCCTCAGGTTGAGAAAACATTTGACCTCGGAATATGTCTCTGAGTTATATATGGGGAAAAGACCCTGCAGCAATCAAATCAAAATGTTTCACTTGACCAGATTTTGACAGCCTGTTTTTTTGAGACGCCACAGTTTTCAATCCTTTCACGTTGGTTTCCTTCCTTTTTTAATTCCAAATTTCAGCACTGCCCAAGGCCCCACACTTCAGTCATTCCCAGCTGTAATTAGCCAGAGCTTCTCTGCATCCCTCAAGAACCCAATCAAGGATTGCTCGAGTGAGCTGCAGAGGCCTTGTAGGGACTGAAGCAGAGGAAGAGTCCTTAAGTTGATTTCCTGGCCAGAAATTAATTCCATTGTGGGTAGAGACAAATGGAATTTATCCTGCAGCTCCTCGTGAAGGGGCTGAGATTCCAGTTCCTGCTCCCTCAGGGTTAATGAGGTCTTGGGGTGGGATTTGGGTTTGGTTTTGGATGAAGTGGTCTCACCTCTGGGGCTTGCACAAAGAGCCCTCCTTTGCTCTCCTCATCCTCCATCCCAAAACCCTGCAGGGCTGTCGGAACGGCTGCAAGTGCCCGCACCCAGGGCAGCTTCCACATCCCTTGTGGAATCACGGGATGGGTGACGTGGGAAGGGATCTCCCAGCGCCGCCGCTGCCGTGGCAGGGACACCTTCACTGTCCCAGGGCAGCCAGCGCCCCGGGGCCGCCCCGGGGCTCACCTCTGAAGGGGCTTCGCTGCCTGCAAAACTCAAACCGGGTGAAATTTTGGGGAGGAATTTTATTTTAATAGTTTTTTTCCAGGGAAATCAAGGATTCTGTGGGACTGGAGCACTCAGCCCTCTTGTGGGTACCTTTATTTGAGTCATTCTAGTGCTTTAACCTAAAGCAGAAACCTGACTATGGAACAAAATCTAATTTGATGGTGAATTTTGGGACAGGGCTTGTTCGGATGAATTCCAGCTGGAGTCAGGCAGGATGGAGATGTCAGCTTAGGCTGGGTCTACCTCAGATTTAAACAATTCCTCATTAAAATGGACCTTGGTTTAAAAACCCCAGTGATCACAGGGAGTTTCACTGAAGCAGACCTGGGGTGAAGCCCCTCAGTGATCAGAGGGGCTGAATTTCATCCCCAGCGGTGGAATTTATAACAACAATTTTAAAACCGTAATCAAAAGTTCTTCAAAGCGATTGAAAGGAATTTCTGTGAGAACTTCTCTGCTCAGTTGTGGGACTGTGGAGTTGATTGGACCTTTTTTTAAGATTTCAGTGAAGGAAGAGGAGGAAAAATAGCTGGAAATATTTGGCAATTACTGATCCCTTCATCTGCAGCAGCACAGCCTGAACCAGAACAAAACACGGAGCTGCCACTTCCTCTCCTTTCTGCACTCCAAGAAAAACGACCTGAGCAGAGTTTTTTATAAACCCAGCAGGAGAAAAGAGCAGAGATTCCATGAAATTCGCTGATGACTTCATCTGTTTTCTGTGGATACAGTTGGGAGGTGCTGATGGGAAGTTTTTCCGAATAAAAATATCCCTTCTTTACATCCCCATTGGCTGTTCCCATGGATTTTCAGTGTTCCACGGGTTTGGGAGCAGCTCTGGAGGAGCCCCATCAGCCGGGAGTGTCCTCTGATGCTGGTGCCTGTCCAAAATCCCACTCTGATTTCCAGGTTTTCTCCTCAGAGGTTGAAACTCAGCTCAGGAGTCTCAGAAGAATTTAATTCTGGCAATTCCTCCTTTTCTGGTGCCTTTTGAAGCCGAGGAGGGGTCTGGATTTGACCAACCCTTGGCATCCCAACCCAGCCTTCAGGGCTGTTCCCTTCCCTGCTGGATGCACTGAATGAAAAGTTTGGCAATCTTAATTTTTAAATGCTGGAATGAAGCTTTTATGGGGAAAAGTTATGTTCCTCTAAAGCAGCTGTAATAAAATGGGAATAAATGGGATTTTTTTCTTTTTCCCCCAATGGTTTGATCTCTTAGATTAAAACAAAACAAAACAAAACAAAAGACAAAAAACAAAACCAAACACAAACAAACAAAAAACCCACCACCTCCTTAAATGATTCCTGTGCCATCCCTGTGTCCAACTGCCTCTTTTTTGGGATAGTGCCTCAGGATTCCTGGGTTTTCTCGTCTCCAGGGATGAACCTTGGAGATCTGAGCCCGCAGGACAAGTTCTCTGCTGGCTCTGGTGGTGCAGTCCCTGGACACAAATCCATCCATCCTGTGGGCACAGGGAATTTCTGCTGAGGGAAAACCCTGTCCCCGCAAGGGAGGGGGGACAGAGGAATTGTGGACAGAGCAGGAAGAGGACTCTGTGTTCTCCCTGGGACTGGAGCCGAATTTTGGGATCATGGAGCCAAATTCTCCCAACCTGACTCAGCAGCAGCTCCAAGCTCCAGCAGGGAGGGTTTGGTGCCAGGGGCGGCTTTTCCTGGAGGAATTCCTGATTTACAGTCAGAGGAGCCTCTGCTGGGAGAGCTCCACCCTGCCAAGCCGAAGAGTCGGGATGGGAATCCTGGGAATCCCTGAGCTGACCTCGCCTCACTCCCAGGCCACCCATGGAGCTGCTGCCCTCCAAAACACCACATGCCTGAAAGCGCCAAAACTCCAAGGACAAGACTCCTGGAGAGCTCCAAACGCCAAAGAGAAGAGACCTGGAAAGCCCCAGAATGACACTCCTGGACAGCTCCACAACCCCAAAGAAGACACTCCTAGAAAATCCCGAAGAGGAGACTCCCGGATAGCACCAAAACCCCAAAGACGACAGTCCTGGAAGGCCCCACTGTCGCTTCCGAGGGAGGATCACGAATCCACGTTACAGGAATTCTGGGAGGAGCCTCGGTCTGACATTCTCAATCACCACCACATTCCCAGTGAACAAAAGGTCCTGGAAGGGCAGCAGGAGCTGTCCTGTCCTGGCTGATCCCAGATGGGCCCTGTTGCTGTCACAGCCATGATTCAGGGCTCCAGTTTATCCAAAGTCTGCTTTTGAGGGGCCAAATTCCGTTTATTTTCCATTGTTGTCCTCCCAGTTCTTTTTCCGGTGCTCCAGCAAACCCAGGATTGGGAACACAAACACCCGTTTTCCAATCCCAGACAGCTGAACCCTGTATCCCATCTTTCTCCTGATGCAGTGTCCGTCCCCGCGCTTGCAGCACGGCCACAGGCCAGCTCAGTTTATGCACTGCAGCAGCGTGGATGGGTCGGGGCGGCACGTCGGGCAAGCCGCCTCCTCCCCGTGGGTTCTCGATTCCCCCGCGCCAGCGACGGGCGGATCGATGGAAAACACAACCGCGGCGGCCAAAGAAAGGACGACTCCTCCGGGCAGGGTATAACGGTGTTTATTGCAGGGAGAGGGAGCACGGAGCTCGGCACTCTCTGACCCCCTGCCCAGAAGAGCCACGAGGACAGCTGTGCACGAGCTTAAAAGCAGGGGACGGGATAGGGGTGGTGACAACCGGCCAGCCAATTACAGCAATGAGGGGTAGAACTGGGGGTGTAACTTAATAACTGTGGGCCAACCAAAAAACGAAGAGAGGGGATTGCCAGGGCCCCAGCCTATCACTTGACCCCCTCCCTGGAGCTTTCTAGAATCCAGGGAAGGGTCCAGGAGGTGACAGACAGGGCACCCAAGGGGAGAGAGAGGAGATTGACAGTTAGGTATCAAAGGGGGAAGAGATGACTGACATAGAACGGACTTTTTCTAACTCTGGGCAGACAGGTTACAACCAATACTAAAAACAGGGGGGTACAAGGAACAAACCATTACAGAAAACTTAATGTAAGTTACAATAAATAAATAAAACAAACGCACACCACCACATTCTCCCGTTCCCCATGCCCTGGTTTAACTGGGAATGAACACCAAGCGTTTCTGGCACAGCTGGAGCTGCTCAATCGTCCTCTGGTGCCTTGTTCCCAAAATCTGGAGCCTTGGAAGTGGCCGGGATTCTGCTGTGGAAAACACAGAGCAGAGCCTGCCCCCGGTGCCACCTTCACGTCCCCAAAATTCCCTAAATCCCAGAGTTAAAGGTGCTTTTCACAGAACGTGTTTGGGATGTGTTTGGATGAAGCCTTTCCCAAACAAAAGCGGCAGCGCCATTGGCATTAACCGGGGGATGATTTGGCCTCTCCAAGGCTAAAATTCCTGAGCGGCGCCTCCGGAATGAAAATCAGTGTTTTATGTTTGCTTCGATGAACACTGTGGAGTAATGGAAGGAATTAACGTGGAGTTGTAGGAGCCAGGGAATGGAGAGCGTGCCGAGAGGAGATAATTCCCGCTTTTAGCAGTGAGTGTCCTTAGGAGCCACCAGTGGAGTGAGGCTGGGATGGACGCAGCCATTTGGGACAAGTTTGGGATTTCTGAGGGGATGCTTTGGGTGGTTCTCACGTTCCTGCCGAGGTCCAGGCGATCCCAGTGGGATCTGGAGCAGGGAATGAAGGCTCCGAGCGCATCCACGGGATGCAAGAGTGCCCAGGTGGGAAATGAGCTGCAAACTGGGGGAGTTGGGGGAGATAAAAGGGGATTTGGGAAGGTGCTCGGAGCTGTGCACCCAAGATAAGGCCACAGAGCTGCAGAGCAGCCTGCAACAGGAGTTATCCAAGATCTTCCTCTCTCAGAACATTCCTGTGCCCCGGGACACAGCAGGTTCTGAACTCGTGTCCTGCCTGCCCATCCTTCCTGGCTTTTATTCCAGCAGATCCGATGATTTTCCTGTGACTCCGGAGAAAAGGTGGAGTTTCCCTGGCCTGTGCTCCCTACAGCAGTTCTGACGCTCCGGAACAGAACCACAGAACGCTTGGATTTTGGGATTTTCCTCAATCCCATTCCTTCAGTCAAGAACATCAAGATGACAACATTCCCCACCCTTCTTCCCAAGAACCTCCTGGATCGTAGCACCTCCTGTGCCCAGCTCTCCACACAAAATTCCTGATGATGGGACCCCAGCTCCGCACATTCCAAAGGCTCAGATCCCATTTCCAGCCTGGCTGTCACAAACCCCAGCGCTTTTCCAGGCCACTCAACAAGAGGCGGTGAGCAAAGGAGAAAAGGCAGCGTTTTACTGGGAAAAGGGATCCCGGATATCCCCTGGTGTGGAACACACTGGAGTCAAGGCTCCCAGAGCATTTCTCCTATTTAGGATTTCTCCTATTTAGGATTTCTCCCTTAAGCCTTTCACGGTGCCTCGGGTCCTTTCTGGAGCTGCAGTTAAACACAGCACTGATAAAAAGGCAACACTGAGCTGGAAATGACTGAAGAAAATGAGGAAATTTGGGGTTTTAAATAAATTGGACTTTTTTCCACTGGGATCGGACCTGCAGCCCCCACCCCATCCCTGGGAAAGAAGGAGCTCTGTTCCTCTGGGAAATATTCCCAACGTTTTGTGCCTTTCCTCGGAGCAGAGGTGACTGCCAGGCTTCCCTGCAGGATCTGTTAAGGGCTGACGAGGACAGGTGAATCCATTCTCTGCAGGTGTAATTAATTGTAATTAATTCCACCTCTAATGAAGCTGGGTTTGGCCTTTCAGAACCTCAAAAATTCCCTTCATAACAAAATCTCATCTCCTTTAATTTTCTGCTGGGGGAAGAAAGGGAAGCAACTAAAATTCACAAAAAAAAAAAAAAAAAAAAAAAAAAAAAAAAAAAAAAAAAAAAGAAGTCAATGATTTGGAGTGGTAAAATCATTCTTTATGGCTTTATTTGGGGTTTTCCTTTTCAGAATTCTCCCTGCAACCAGAACCCCTGAGTGGAAACAAATCCAATTTCATTTTCCTTTCCTTGGGCAATTGGGCTCTATTTATTTCCTTTTTTCTTTTTTTTTTTTTTTTTTTTTTTTTTTTTTTTTTTTTTTCTTTTAATCACGCTAATTTATTTTTGGAAAGAGTTCAAGTTGTTTATTTCTATTCCAAAAAGGGGTTCCAGTCTTTAATTTCTTCATTGGAAAATCCAATTTTGTCACCTCGGAGCAGGTCCCTCCATTATTCCCCACAGCTGCAGGAGAGCACTGCAGATATGGAATTGTTCTGGGGAAGAAAACATGGAATATCAATGATTTTCCCCCCTGTTTCTGTGGAGTTTGAGTTTCTTCTGGCATGAAACCAGAGCAAACCCATTCTTTTGGAGGAGTGAGTGACTCCATGGGAAAGCAGCTCCTGTGCCAGTTCTTCCCTCTGTGTTGTGACCCTGGGGACACCAAACGTCCACCAAAGCCTCTCTCAGAGCTGGACCGGGAGGGAAAATGGAACAAAATGTTGTGGGGTGACACCAGGGTCAAGAGAGATCCCTCCATCGTGAGGAAACCAGGCTGGAATTGGGGATTTTAATTGGATTTATTGCTAAGAAAATAATAATGAGAAGTAAAACCACCTTAAAACACCTTTCCCCCACTCGTCCCCAGCTCTGCCTCCTCGCCCCTGTCAGCTCCACATCCAGGTCTGGCAGCCGCAGGATTTTTGGGTTCCCAACCAGCTGCATTTGAGGTCTCAGGGATGGGGGCAGAGGCTGTGGCCACGCTCGGAGCAACCCGCACAGGAATTCTGCAGATTTTGGGGTTTTCCTCACATTTCCTCTGTTGCCCCCTTTTCCGTGTGACATCCCACGGGAATGCAGCGCTGCCGTGCTGGGAAAATGCACTGGAGAGAGCAGCAAAGGCTTTCATTTCCAGCCCACTCAGACATTTCACCAAAACCCCGCATTCTCAGCCCGAAATTCTGCTTTTCGCAGGGGTGAGGTGAGAAGCCTGGCTGCAGGGCCGGGCTTGGAGCGGTGAGGTTTGGGTTGGAAATCAGCTCCTGGCCTCTCCATGAATTCTCACAGCTTTTCTTGGTTCTGCACCTCAGGCTGGGAATTCACCTGGCATTCCCAGAAGCCAGCAAGGACACAAAGGGTGGGAGTGAGCTGGGTGAAAATGGATTTACAGGAGTTTGTGGTTAAAAACAGCTGGGAATGAGGCAGAGGGTCCTGAACTCACCCCAGGGTTTGGGGTTTGGTTTTTCCCTTCTGCTCTCACCCCCTGGGCTCCCAGCGAAATTCCTCCATCAGCACCATGGATCCAAACAGGACAAAAAGGCTGCCCCGGGAATATTTGGATTTTATCTGTGCTCTGACTGTACCAGCCAAACCTTCCTGGCCACCACAACCCCCTGAGTGGCTTCTCCTCGTGTCCCATCCCTGTCTGGGATGTAATTCCTGCCCTTTCCCAGCTTTCCCCCAAGCCTTTTCCCTCAAATCCCAAAACTTTCCTGCCCCACATCCAGAGGTGCCAGCTGTTTGCTGGCTCAGCCCTGGGAACGAGCTGCCAGTGTTTATCAGCACCCTCTGGAAGGAAAACAAAAGCCCTTCCCTAAAACTCCTGCACATTCCCAGGCCTCTGGAGCGGGATGAATGCAACCTCAGTGTGGATTTTCCTCCGTGGAGCCTCTGATCCCAACAGATCCCAGCTGTGCTCCCGGAGGGAATTGTGGCACCAGGAAAAGGTCCTAAAAATGCAAAGAAAAGTCCAAGAACACATTCCCAGGGTTAGGGGCTCCTGGGGGGATATTTTGGAAAAGCAGCTCCGGGACACACAAAGGGGGATTTGTGTCGGTCCCTGTGGATGCCTGGAAGGGGCTTTGGAACATCTTGTTCCATAATAAACCTGTTTGAGGGGGGAATTAGCACCTCCTCCTGCTGTCTGAGGGGCAGGAGAACATTCCTGCTGCTCCGGGCGTTCTGGGATGGCTCAGGGACAACTCCAGCCCCGATTCTCCTGGAATTTCAGATGAACCCTCACAGACTGATCTGGCTTTGCCCAGGGTGAGGCCTTGATCCCATCGTTCCCACACCAGAGCCCCCTTCACACCAAGCACATCCACCCTGCTGCTCAGGAGGAATTGGGAAAAACACGGGAAAACTGCCCAGGAATTGATTAATTCACAGAATCTCAGAATAATGAGGTTGGAAGAGACCTCTAAGATCATCAAGTCCAACCTATGCCTTAACACCTCAACTAGACCATAGCACTAAGTGCCATGTCCAGTCTTTTTTTAAACACATCCAGAGATGGTGACTCCACCACCTCCCTGGGAAGACAATTCCAGTGCTTTATTATTCTTTCAGTGAATTTTTTTTCCTAATATCTAACCTGTACCTTCCCTGACGTAGCTTGAGACTGTGTCCCCTTGTTCTGTCAGCTGCTGCCCGGTGGAAGAGACCGACCCCCACCTGTCCACAGCCTCCCTTCAGGAAGTTGTAGAGAGTGATAAGGTCACCTCTAAGCCTCCTCTTCTCCAGGCTGAACAACCCCAGCTCCTTCAAACGTTCCTCCTAGGGCTTGTGTTCCCAGCCCCTCACCAGCCTCGCTGCCCTCCTCTGGACACGCTCGAGCGTCTCAATATCCTTCCTAAACTGAGGGGCCCAGAACTGGACACAGTACTCAAGATGTGGTCTCACCAGTGCCGAGTACAGGGGAAGAATGACCTCCCTGCTCCTGCTGGTCACACAATTCCTAATGCAGGCCAGGTGCCATTGGCCTTCTTGGCCACCGAGGCACATTGCTGGCTCATATCCAACCGGCTGTCACCAGCACCCCAGGTCCCTTTCCTCCTGAACACTGTCCAGCCACACTGTCCCCAGCCTGTAACGCAAATTAATTGATTAATGCCTGATGCAAAGGTCATCAAAATAAGGGAGAAAGGAGCAAAGGAGAAGTCTCTCCTTGGGTATGGACATCCTCAGGGCAGAAGTGGGGTGTGAAACTCCTGCCATGAGTGTGCAGGGGAGGATGGACAGGTTCAGGGATGAGAAATCCACATAAATCCACTTTACAGGAGCCAAGGAGAGGTTTCTCCATAGATTGTGAACATCCTTGGATAGAATCAGGGTGTGACTCCTGCCAGACCATGCTATGAGTTTTTATGGAATGATGGACAAGTTCAGGGATGAGAAATCCACGTAAGTCCACTTTACAGGAGCCAAGGTGAGGTTTCTCTGTAGCCCTGAACATCCTTGTGTGAAACATCCAGGACGTGAAATATCGCATCAAATGGAAAGAGAGCTGCTGTTGTGCCTCCAGGAATTCCCTGTATCGATGTGATTATAATGGAATATCACAATCCAACGGGAAGGAAATGCTGCTGAGCCTCCAAGAATTCCAGGTGAGCTCCGGTGCGAAGAGCCAAGAGCGTCTAGCTCCTGGTGCAAAAATCACTAATTAGCAGATCCTGCCTCATTTTTGGAATGTCTTCCCAACACTCTGTTGACTCCTGAATCCTCCTGTCTCAGCATTTCCGTTTTTTAGGAAGCTTACCAGGAAAAATCAAAACAGGAGTGAACAGCAGCTTTTAAAGCAGAATTCACTTCAGCCGGTGCCAGTTTTTAATAATTTATATTTATTAAAGATGAGGAACAGGAACATTTCCATGTCCTGCTCACCTGGGAATGCTGTGGGATTGAGGGATTGCAAACAGCACCAGCTCCAGCACAACCCATTCCTTAACGGGAAAAAAAAAGATAGATAGATATATATATTTATATCTGTTATTTATACACATTCCCCAAAAATCTAGGGTTGTTTCTTCCCTGGATATTTGCATTTGAAAGACAGGCCTGAATTAATTCCAGACTAAATGTAAACATGGCATACCTGGATCCGGGAGGACAAGCTGTCCCTGGGATGTTTTTTTGGGAATCTGCAGGAGGACAAGCTCTGGCTGGGTCTCGCCTCATTCCTGGAGCCCGGGCTCTCATTCCAGCCCCTCCTTGGGAATGGAGGGAGGTGTGGGCACAGATGGAACACGTCTGCTCTTCCCACCACACGGAAAACAAACCCTGGATGACTCCAGGGAATGAAGATGAAGCTCATCCAGGTTTGGCTGGAAAAAGGAGCCTCTTGTTCAGCCCTAAACCCACACTGGGAGGGTTTGGATCCAGCTGCCCCCGGATCTGGGATCTGGAGAGCCCAAATCCCTCCGTTTGGGGCTGGGGGCATTGCAGGGCACTGGGATGATGAAGCAGGGGTGGAATTTCTCACCTCACAGGGACATATGGCTGGATTAAATCCCTGAGGATAGTTCCTGATCTGGGAAATGCCAAAGGCAGGGTTCAGACTTGAGTCTGGAGCCAGTCCCCTCATTTTTCTATGAAAAGGTCAAAGATGGGTTCAATGCCCTTGTTTTTCCAGAAAAAAGTTCCTGATCTGGGGAAAGGTCAAAGATGGGTTCAATCCCCTCATTTTCCAGGGAATAGTTCCTTTCCTCAAGGGAATTGGCTCCTTGCTCCTACCCAGCTGCTCCCAGGTGTCTGCTGAGCTTCTCCTCAGGCCGAGATCTCATCCTGAGCTGGTTCTGCTCCAAGAAGAGCTCAAACCCTTCATGAACCCCAGGCTTTGTCCCGACCCCTGGGCTGATGCACATTCCGCTTTTCCATGGGGGATATCTGTGACCCAGCACAGAGATCTCAGATGGGAGCAACCAAAGCTACCCAAAATCACTTTCCTCTGCACCCAACGAGGGCAGATCCTTCTCAGGCTCTCTGGAAATGTTGTTGAGAATCAGGGAGAGCCCTAAAAAGCAGGACTTGCTTTAAGCCAGCTCTGGAAAGCCACGGTTTGGTTTTCCCCGGTGTTCAAGCTCTGGGAGCACTTTGGGGAGAAGGAAAAATTCCCCACATCTGGATGGGGCAGCCCTGGCATGGAGGAGCTGTGGATTCTCACCCCTGGAAGTGTCCAAGGCCAGGCTGGAGCAGTCTGGGATAGTGGGAGGTGACCCTGCCCATGGGATGGGAATGGGATGAGTATTAAGATCCTTCCAGCCCCAGGCATTCCAGGATTCCATGTGGCAGGAATGACAGCAGTGATGCCCGAATGCAATCCCTCCCCAAAGGATCTGGGGAGAGGGAATCTGGGGAGCAGCTCTTTAGCTAAAAAGGCTGCCACTTTTTAGTGGTGTCTTGGTTTGGCCAGACAGGTGTCCGCCAGGGAAAGCCGGAGCTTCCCTTGGAATGGAGAATGTAAAAACCCCTCCCTCCAAATTATTATAATTTTGCAATTAAGGGGCTTTCAGGCAAAGATACAGGAATAGGAACAACAGTTCTTTACTAGGAATATTAAAAATACAAATGCAGTGAAGCAAACAAACAACAAACAAACAAATCCTAGAAACCCTTTCAGAGTCAGAGCAGGACCTGAGCGCTGTTGCTCAGGGGTTGCTCACAGCCCAATGCAGCCCTCCTGCAGTGCCAGGGGTGGTTCTGCTGGAGCAGAGATGATCCTGCAGAAGGCTCCAGCGGTGCTGAGATGGCTCCGGGGTTCCTCTGGCAATCCCGTGCCCACGGGCTGTGCTGCTGTTCCCAGTGCCAGGTGTGATCCAGGTGGGAATGCCGGGCTCCTCCCCTGGGTGCAGCATCTCCCGATGGATGATGGCATTGTCTCAGGCACGCAGTGAGCCTGGATGGGCCAGGGACAGCAGAGATCCTGCAGGGAGGATGGGCCTGGGAGGGGTGAGAACACTGCCACAGCTGGATCAACAGCTGCCCAGGGACAGAAGGCACCGGCCCCCTCCCCTGGAGTTACGAGATAAAGAAAACAGCTCTTAACTGATTTCAAGCAGATCAGGAAGAGAACACATCCTGCGCTGCAGCCCAAGACAGGTGGTAACTAAAAAAACCCCTCTGGGGCCAGAGGTTTGAAGGGGATACAAAATGTCCCTCTCCACAGAGAATCCGTTTATCCCATGGGGCTTGGATGTGATTTACCTGCAGATGAAGAGGATTTAATGCCTGTGGTCCCACAAGTGCCCAACTTCCTGCAGAATCACCGGGGATCAATTTAATTCCTTTTATATCCCATTTGCAGCACCCTGAGGGCACCCAAGGCACGGACAGTGCCTGGAAAATGTGGGATGGAATGTCAGGAGAGCAGTTCTCCTCTGGAGGGACCTTGGGAGGCCCTGAGAGATCCCTTTGGGAAGCTGAGTTGTCCTGGAGCAACCTCAGTGGGATCCCCAGAACCCTGGAACGGTTTGGGTTGGAAGGACCTTAAGCCCACCCAGTTCCACCAGGGACACCTCCCACTATCGCAGGGTATTCCAGCCTGGCCTTGGACACTTCCAGGGATCCACGGCAGCCACAGCTGCTCTGGGCCACCAGGGCCTCGCCGGAAGAAGGAAATTTTCATCAAAACACCAATTTTCCTCTTTGTGTGTTTGCTTTTGTGGACAAAAATGGGAACCTTCCATAAAAAGTGACTGTGGAATGACAGTTCCAAAAGCCCTGTTTTCTGCAGGAAAACTTTGCTTCATCCCCGTTATTCCAGGCACCCTTCAGTCCATGAAAAACCCTCAGAATCTGCAATTTCTGATGTCGCTCAATCCTTTTCCCTTTCCCATTCCCTTTGTCTGCCTTGAGAACTGGAGCTCTTAAACTTGTGCCCATTCAGTGGGGCTGAGTTTGGAAAATCCAGGAGAAATCTATGTTAAAAATCAGTAAGTTAAATTAAATTAAATTAAATTCAATCCCCAATCTTTCCATCTGATTCCTGAAGGCCACAGCCCAGCCCTGCAGCCTTCCAGAGGGAGCAGGAATTTCCATTGAAGATTTCCAGATCTGGTTTTGAGTTGGAAATCTGGGAATTGCCAACCTTTGAACCTGCCCTAGCCCTGGGGTTCTCCAGCACAGCTGGAGCAGGGAGCCAAGGGGAAAGCTGCCAAAATTCCAAGAGCAGAGAGAATTCCAACCTTTTCCATGAGCCCTCATCCCCGTGGCCTCTCTGCTGAGGGAAGTATTCCCTCTGCTGACTGGACCAAGGAACTCTTTATGGACACAGAAAAAAATCATCATTTTGGGGGGGAGAAGATGAGAAAGAATAATTTTCTAGATCTGTGGGAAAATCCCCAAAGCAAATTTATTTAGGGATGAATGAGCCAAATAAAGTTTAGGATGAGTTTTTCCTCCTGGAAAAGTTCCTCTCAGGTCAAGTTCTGCTGATGAAGTTTAAGAGCTCAAAATTCCTCCAGGCTGTGTTTGAGGAGTGCAGCAAACCCTGAATATTTGTTTTTAAGGAAATAAAACAGCACAGGTGCTCTGTCAGAGCTCAGAAATGCTCCAAATTCCTGTTTGCTTTAGGATTCCCAATTGTTCAGTCCCTCACTCGTTATCTCTGTACTTATTTTGCCCCAATTCCAGAAGCACTGATATCATCAACCGGCTGATTTCTCCACTGCTGCAAAAACTTCTGGGTTTTGGGAGGAGGAGGGGATTTTTCTTGACTATTTTCTGTCATATTTTCAAGATTTATTCCTCCAGCACTCAAGATTTAAGGATTGAAGTGATGTCTGGGTGAACAGGAGGACAGAATTCCGGCTGGATTGGTTTATCCAAGCTCCATGGCATTAGCAGCTGTGGCCTGTTTAAGATTAATTTGAGCTCCAGTGAAATTATTTGATCGCTAAAATTTGGCTGATCATGCCATGGGGTTTTTCCTCTGTGGAGGGGCCCAAACATTGCTGTAGGAACAGATCCATTCTTGGCACCACAGGGGAAAAAAATGGGATTTTACCTGTCAGTTGTGCTGTCTGATGGCTCAGGTGGAGAGAACTGGTTGGGATGAACCTTTGGAGCGCTGGATGCAACATTCCCACCTTTTTTATGGGGTTCTGGAGGAGTTCAGACTGAATTACCACACATGGCCAGCCCTCAAATCCAAGGGTTGTGATCCTCCAGGATCACTCAAATTCAGCTCCAGGATCTCCCAAATTCAGCTCCAGGATCTCTCCTCTCAGATTCACCTCCAGGATCTCCCAAATTCAGCTCCAGGATCTCTCCTCTCAGATTCACCTCCAGGATCTCCCAAATTCAGCTCCAGGATCTCCCAAATTCAGCTCCAGGATCTCTCCTCTCAAATTCAGCTCCAGGATCTCCCAAATTCAGCTCCAGGATCTCTCAAATTCAGCTCCAGGACCTCTCAAATTCAGCTCCAGGACCTCTCAAATTCAGCTCCAGGACCTCTCCTCTCAAATTCAGCTCCAGGATCTCCCAGATTCAGCTCCAGGATCTCTCCTCTCAGATTCAGCTCCAGGATCTCTTCTCTCGGATTCGGCTCCAGGATCTCTCCTCTCAGATTCGGCTCCAGGGTCTCTCGGATTCGGCTCCAGGGTCTCTCGGATTCGGCTCCAGGGTCTCTCGGATTCGGCTCCAGGGTCTCTCGGATTCGGCTCCAGGGTCTCTCGGATTCGGCTCCAGGGTCTCTCAAATTCAGCTCCAGGGTCTCTCCTCTCAGATTCAGCTCCAGGGTCTCTCAGATTCAGCTCCAGGGTCTCTCAGATTCAGCTCCAGGGTCTCTCAGATTCAGCTCCAGGATCTCTCAGATTCAGCTCCAGGATCTCTCAGATTCAGCTCCAGGATCTCTCAGATTCACCTCCAGGATCTCTCCTCTCAGATTCAGCTCCAGGATCTCTCCTCTCAGATTCAGCTCCAGGATCTCTCCTCTCAGATTCAGCTCCAGGGTCTCTCCTCTCAGATTCAGCTCCAGGGTCTCTCAGATTCAGCTCCAGGGTCTCTCAGATTCAGCTCCAGGGTCTCTCAGATTCAGCTCCAGGGTCTCTCCTCTCAGATTCAGCTCCAGGGTCTCTCCTCTCAGATTCGGCTCCAGGATCTCTCGAATTCGGATCCAGGATCTCTCGGATTCGGCTCCAGGATCAAGATCCAGAGCTGTAGGCTCAGCCCAGCTTCTGTCCAACAGCAAGGCAGGAACTGCACATTCCCACTTCATTTCCTGGGGCTTCATCCCTCCTCAACATTCCCTTAAAAACCCACATCCCCCAGAATTCTGGATGTGATGGGGAGCTCATTCTGCTGCTGCCAGGATGGGCTGAAGCAGCCCCAGGTAGTGTCACCTCTCCAAATCCTAATTTTTATTTTATTTTTTTTTAACTCTCCTTCCCAAGTCCTTCAGTGCTGCCTGAGCAATTCCATTCTGCCAGGAAACGTTCCCCCCCCAAAAAAAAAATAAAAAATGAACGAAAATTTGACTTCTCCATGCAAATCACAGCCCTGTGCATAATCAGGGAGGACACGAGCTCACCCAGTGTCCTCCAAACAGCATTTGGAGATGAGAAATGGGCAGCACTCGCCCAACCTCCAGGCCTTGCCCAGGCAGATGTTAAAAAGGATCATTCCTAATTAAGGCGTTTATTTAAATCAGGTGACATTAATTGTTCTAAAATGGAAATGAGATTTTAAGGGCTTTGACGGCTCCTTTTCTGTTGTTGGTGTGAGGGGTTTGGAGGGTGGGGAACAGGAAATGTTCCCTGCCAGGAGGGGCTGGGGTGGGGCCACCTCTGCTGGTGGGGGCTGGTGGATGGATAATTCCTCTTTGGGAAAAGCCTTTGGGATTCTGGTCTTCAGGATCCCAGAAATGAGGTGGGAAAACCCCTCCAAGGTCGTCGAGTCCCAGCTGTGCCCGATCCCCACCTTGTCCCCAGAGCCCTCAGTGCCATCACCAGAAATTCCTTGGGCACCTCCAGGGATGGGGATCCAAACCTCCCTGGGCACTGCCAATCCCTGAGCTCCCTTTCCATGGGGAAATTCCTGCTGCTGCCCACCCTGAGCCTCCCCTGGCCCAGCCTGAGGCTGTTCCCTCTCCTCCTGTCCCTGTTCCCTGGGAGCACAGCCCGACCCCCCCGGCTGTCCCCTCCTGTCAGGAGCTGTGCAGAGCCACAAGGGCCCCTGAGCCTCCTTTTCTCCAGGCAGGGATGTGTCCATGGAATGCAAGGAGCTGAGAATTCCCGAGCTCTGTGGGATGTCAGTGCTGCCCCGGCAGGACCTGCCCTGTGTCCCACCTGTCCCTGGGACTCCAGCACAGCCTGGTGATGGGCACGAGGTTCTCGAGGGACCCAAATCCATCCCAATCCTCATTTTGCCATTCCTGGAGCGAACTCCAGCAAGAAAATCCCCAAACAACCCCTGTTTTCCCTGAGGAGGTCACACCCGTTTGGGAATTGCTGTTTAAACACCGAAGAATTTGTTCTGTTCACAAAACCAACCCAAGAATTGGAAGTGCCACTCCCAGTGCCACCCAAAAAAAAATCACCTGGCTCGTGATTAATTAAACCTGATCAATTAAACCACTTTGGGATAAAAGGGTTCGGAGCTGCGTGCCGAGGACACAGCTGGAATGCCGCAGGAATCAACCCTCCCTGCACCCCATTGCAGGGCCAGCTGCTCTGCTCGTCACTCCTATTACTTATATAATTATTATTTCTATTCATTATACAATCATTATTTCTATTAATCCCAGTCCTTCAGCCCACACAGCTTCAGGATCTGCACTCAGGGAGGGTTTGATGCCACAAATGAATGATCTGAACTCCCCTGGCCAGACGGGGCAGGGCTGCCTGAGCCCCAGGAGCCGTTTAATTGGGATTGGGTCCTAATTGGATTGGATTTGGATGGTTCACGCTGTTCCCAAGAGGCTCTTAGTGCTTCCTGAGTCACCGTTATTCACACTTGGAGGCTCTGGTTCTTTCTGAGGGTTTCCTGAGAGCAGCTCTGAACCCCTGTCTGGGATATCTGGGAACATCTAGGGTGGGGATGCAGCTTCAAACCAGCCTCAAATGAGATGAAAATAATTTAAAAACCCACTTAAAATCAGCTTCAAATCACCTAAAAATCATCTAAAAATCAGCTTCAAATCAGCTTCAAATCCAGAGCTCTGCTCACTGCCAAGAAGGTGGAAAGACCCCTGCTCCATCAGGATTTTCAGTGGGAATTGCACATCAGGCTTTTCCCATTTCAGATTCCTGTTTCTGCCATTCAAGGAATTATCCTGGTGACTTTGCAGCTCCTCTGAAGTAAAGCAACCCCAAATCAGCCCAAAATCAGCTTCAAATCCAGAGCTCTGCTCTCTCCCATGAAGGGGGAAAGGCACCACTCCTCCATTGGGATTTTCAGTGGGAATTCTACATCAGGCCTTTCCACTCCAGGCTCCCATTTCTGCCACCCAGGGAATTATCCCAGCTCCTCGGAGGTGAAGCAGTGCCCTGAAGGATCCCATGGGATGAATATTCCCGAGGCTTTAGGCTCAAAGTTTAATTTTCCCTAGAGCTGTGTGAGGGAGCCCAGGGCAGCTCCAGGGCTGCGATCCCATAGAAATCCCCTTTTTCCATGAAGTCTGAACATTTCCCGACCCTTTCCTCTTTTGGAGTGAATTTGTCACGCTTGGAGATTGTTTTGGGTGGATGAGCTGAACACAATCCCTGCAGGCAGCCGAGTTCAGGGACGGTGCAGGTACAAAAAGGATCCTCAAAAAGAAAGGAATTGCTGTGATAAGAGCAAATCAACTTCAAATCCAGCTTTTCCAGATGGAAAGGAACTTATTCCAGCGGAGCTGTGAGCCAGAAAATCATGGAGCAAATTCCCACTTTAATTCTAAAGTGTTTAATTATTGACACTGCAAGGAGCCTCCAAACACTCCTGGATCTGATCCAGATGTGCTCCACACCTGGATCCCTCAGCTCCAGATCCCTCAGCTCTAATCCAGACCTGGGCCAGCAGGAAAATGAATCCCCCTGCTGCTTCCTGGGACGGGAAATGCACTGGGAACCTCTGAGATTCAATGGGGAGATTCAGTGAATTCCCAGGATTTCACAAGCTGAGAACTGGAATTTCCATCCCGACCTGAGCAAGGAAAATCCCAGGGTGGGCTCAGCAATCCAAGATGGCTCTGAGATGGAAACCCATGGGAATCCTTGTTTCCCTGGGACAGTTCTCGGGAGCCTCTGGAGATGACAGAAGTCCTGCTGCTGGTCCAGAACTGCGCTGGCTCCTGAGATTTTGTGGATCAATCACTGCCCTGGATCTGCTCGTGCTGGAATCAAATGAGGCTCTTCCTAAATTCCAGTCAGAGACACAGGATTATCCCAGGTTTAGGGCTACTCTGGGCTCTCCCTCGGTCTGAGGTTTAAAATTCAGTTTTGAGCCCATCACCAGCAGACCTGGAGGGGCTGGGGAGGGTCTGGAGCCCCAGGAGGGGAGGGAGATGGGAGGGGGCTGAGCCTGGAGAAAAGGGGGGATCAGGGAGCTCTGCACAACTCCTGGCAGGAGGGGGCTCCTCAAAGTTGGCTCTTTTTTGGACAAAAGGAATATTTACCTAAAAATGCTGAATTTCCATTTATTTCTTTTTTGTTTTGTTTTTAATAACCTGCAGCAGGAGGGAAAGTGCTCATTTCATTTAAATCAGGGTTTGGTCCTCTCAAAAGAACCCCACAAACCCTTTTTAAGGACAGTATTAATGTAATTATTTTATAGGGATTAAAAGATTTATCTTTAATGAAAGATTCCTATTCTGTGGAACCAAGGAGATCCCTTGTAATGAGCTAAAATTACTGGATTTGGGATTTGGATTTTTTAAAATTAATGGGGTTTGTCCATGGAGTGAAAGAACTTTACTTCTTCTATCAAGTCTGTAATTCTGGGATTCTGGAATTCTATGATTCTGTGATTCCATGATTCTGTAATTCTGTAATTCCATCATTATCTAATTCTGTGATTCTATAATTCCATCATTCTCTAATTCTATAATTCCATCATTCTCTAATTCTGTGATTCTCTAATTCCATCATTCTCTAATTCCATAATTCCATCATTCTCTAATTCTATAATTCTATGGTTCCATAATTCTGATTCTTTTATTTTATTATTCTATTATTGTATAATTTTATTTTTCTCTAATTCCATGATTCTCTATTTCTCCAATTCTCTGGTTCTCTGAGCAGGGCCATCATCCACCAAAGCACGTTTTTAACCAAGAATATCCAAGATTATCCCAGATTTCTCAGTCTGGAAGCGCCTGGAAGGAACTGGAGGTGACCGTGGCCAAATCCATCCCAGGGACCCTGGAAGGGAAAAACCCTCAGGAAATGGGAATTCCTGGTCTGTGTCCCATAGATCCCATCCAGGCTGGAATTCCAGCATCCCACCGATGTCCCGGTCATCCCAGGGACACTGGGGAGGAGGTGGCAGCGGGAGGGGGTGACAGCGACAGAGCCATGGCAACGAGCGAGCGTCACCCTGGCAACGCTCCCGGCGCACGGCAGGGATCGGGAAAGGCGTTCGGGAAGAGATCCCCGATCCCGGCCCCTTCCCGATCCCGATCCCGATCCCGATCCCGATCCCGGCCCCTTCCCGATCCCGATCCCGATCCCGGCCCCTTCCCGATCCCGATCCCGATCCCGATCCCGATCCCGATCCCGATCCCGATCCCGATCCCGATCCCGATCCCGATCCCGGCCCCTTCCCGATCCCGATCCCGATCCCGATCCCGATCCCGGCCCCTTCCCGATCCCGATCCCGATCCCTGCCCCATCCCAGTCTCTTCCCGATCCCGATCCCGATCCCGATCCCGATCCCGATCCCGATCCCGATCCCGATCCCGATCCATTCCTGATCCCGGCCCCTTCCCGATCCCGATTCCGATCCCGGCCCCATCCCAATCCCTTCCCAATCCCGATCCCGATCCCGATCCCTGCCCTTCCTGATCCCAATCCCGATCCCTGCCCCATCCCGATCCCGGCCCCTTCCGAATCCCGGCTCCTTCCCGATCCCGATCCCTGCCCCATCCCTATCGCAATCCCGATCCCTGCCCCATCCCCATCCTGTTTCCTTCTCCAGCCCGGCCCCTTCCCCATCCCAGCTCGTTCCCGATCCCGGCCCCTTCCCCATCCCAGCTCGTTCCCGATCCCGTCTCTTCCCCATCCCAGCTCGTTCCCGATCCCGGCTCTTCCCCATCCCAGCTCGTTCCCGATCCCGGCTCTTCCCCATCCCAGCTCGTTCCCGATCCCGGCTCTTCCCCATCCCAGCTCTCCCTTTCCCGGCTCCCACCGGCGCTGGGAAGAGCGGCCGAGGGCCGGGGGTGGCACCGGGCCCCGCTCCCAGATGAAGGAATTTCCATGTCTGGCACATTCGGAGCCGCTCCCAGCTGAGAACTGGGATGGGAAAAGCGGGGCTGGGAAGGGATCTGAGGGAACGGCCCGAGGTGCGAAGGAAATGCGGGAATGTCAGTGGGATGGGAATCCGAGAGGGGGTGGGAGCTGTTCCTGGGATGCAGCAGGATCCCGCCGATGTCATTGGGGCCGCGGGGAGCCGGCCTGGAATCCCGGAGAGACCCCAGAGCGGGCTGGGCTGGGAGGGAATTTATGGATCATCCCATTCCAGACTGGGCTTGGACACTTCCAGGGATCCAGGGGCAGCCACAGCTGCTCTGGATAACCTGGGTCAGGATTTATGTTCTAATTCTTCAGATTTCATAACTCTTTTCCATTGTTTGGGTTTATTCGCTGCCTCCTCTCCCCCCCGCCACACACCCCCTTTTTTTCCCCTTTTCTTGGGAATATCCTGCGTTTCTCCTCAATGGGAATGTTCCCTCCCAGCTCTGCTGTTTGATGATCCCAAAAAGACTTTTCTCCTGCAGGCTGTGGAAATGGGGGCGATGCAGAAAAGGCCCGAGTTTGGGACGACAGAAACCGAGCAGAATTTCAGTAGGGAAAAAAAAAACAAAACCAAGAACTCAAAAAACTAAAGAATTCAAAGAATGAAAATAAAGATTTTTTTAAAAAAATAAAATTAAAAATCTAAAAATTAAATTTAAAATTAAAATAAATTAGAATTAAAACAATTCCAAGGCTCTTTTCTGTGGATTAAGGCACACGCAGCTGCCGGGGGCCCAGGGAGCTCCCGCCCCTCTCCCACGGAACCTCTGAGGTTCCCAGCCCGGAATGTTCATCCCGAATCCACGAGGTGCAGCCACAAGAGGGAGATCCAAGCTCTGGAAAGCACCCGGGAGGCTCCCGAGGTTTGGCTGGGAGTGGGAACCGTGGCTGAGCATCCTCCCGGTCCCGGGACACTCGGGAACAAGCCAAGGATCCCTCCCAGCTCCGGGAAAGACCGGAGATGGATTCGCTATTCCCGGTGCGGGGAGAGAGTTTGTGTCAGCCTGGGAATGAAATCACGATTCGGGGGCTTCTTTGTCTCCTTTTATTTTGCTGAGATTTGTTTTGAGGTTAATTGGGCACCACATTGACAGAGGGAGGTAATTAATATATGGAATTTGAATGGGAGGGAAAGGGAGAAGGGAGAAGGGAGAAGGGAGAAGGGAGAAGGGAGAAGGGAGAAGGGAGAAGGGAGAAGGGAGAAGGGAGAAGGGAGAAGGGAGAAGGGGAGGAAAAGGAAAAGAAAAAGGAAAAGGAAAAATCCATGAAAATACTCCTTTTTCTCCCTGCCACAAAGGAAATGGGGGCAGTCTGGGTCCCACTGGCCGCTCTCTCCATTACACGCAATAATTACTTAATTATCTCGGATAAAAATATCGCATTGTCCAGAGGCCCTAATGAGCCTTGGGAATGCTGCTGGGCCCTGTGTTTGCATGGAATTGTGAGGAATTCCTGCCTGGAGCCGTCCCTGGCAAGGCCAAATCCTCTCGTGGAGCAGCTCTGGTGTCACCGACCCCGGGAATGGCGGTGACACAATCGCTGGGGGTCAAGCGGTGACACCACGAGCTCATTAAATCAATGGGCAATTAACGACACAATTACCGATCCTGATTGGAAGAGATTCCCCCAGAGGGTTCCATCCCTCCCGGCTCCTGCAAAGTCCAGGTTTTCCGCTTCCTTTGATTTTGTTCTTCCTTGGATTTTGCCCTGAAGCTGCTCCCCTGGGATTTCTACAGCGGGATTTATTTGGGATGGGTCCCTGCCCTAGAAGTCCGCTCTCAAACGCCTTTTCCCCTCTTTTCCAGGGGAATATTCCCGCCTGGAGGCTGAGGAGGTGTCCGCAGCCCCGTCCCCAGCAGAGGGGTAAGGAGGCGCCTGCAGGAGCGAGCCCAGGCTGGGAACGCCGGGTCCTTGGGATCGTACCCCCGGACTCCTCCCGGAGCCTTCACGGAGCGTTCTTTGGAGCCAAGGGGGCAGCGGGAGGGAGGGAGCGGGGCATGAGGAAGCCCGGGGTGGGATACGGGTGCTGCAGGGGTCTGGGACAGGCTGGGACCCGGGGCACAGCCCCCCGAAATCCCTGCACTGTCACCGGTGGGAGAACCCGAGATCCATCCCAGAGAGCTCGGGAATTCTCAGCTCCTTGCATTCCATGGACACATCCCTGCCTGGAGAAAAGGAGGCTCAGGGGATCCCTTGTGGCTCTGCACAACTCCTGACAGGAGGGAACAGCCGGGGGGGTCGGGCTGTGCTCCCAGGGAACAGGGACAGGAGCAGAGGGAACGGCCTCAGGCTGGGCCAGGGGAGGCTCAGGGTGGGACAGCAGCAGGAATTTCCCCATGGAAAGGGAGCTCAGGGATTGGCACTGCCCAGGGAGGTTTGGATCCCCATCCCTGGAGGTGCCCAAGGAATTCCTGGAGATGGCACTCAGGGACTCTGGGGACAAGGTGGGGATCAGGCACAGCTTAGACTCGATGACCTTGGAGGTCTTTCCCAACTTCAGTGATTTGATGATTCCATGATTTTTACCAGGCTGCTCCATTGATGAAATTCCCTAAGGACTCTCCAAACTCTGGGATGCTCTTCCAGCCCATGGAGACATCGGCGGCCATGGAGGGGTTCAGCCTTTCCTGAGGTGTGCGAGGGCTCAGGTGGGGCACGAAGCACATCCATCCACCCCCAGGACGGGATTCTTCCTGCTGTAACCACACCCGCCTTGGATCGGATGTTCAATTCCTACTGAAGCTGGAGCTGAATGTTCCTCTCTTCAGTTAATGAACGACTCCCCAAAAGATTCCAAGCAATTTTCAAGCCCAGCTGCTCTAAACTTCCAAACGCTGTGAGATTTCCTGGTTTGTTGTTGTTCTGGGTTTGTTTGTTTGGTTTGGTTTTTTTTAATTGAGAAAAAGAAGCGATTTCTGCCTCGAGGGACTGGATTTTCTCAGTGCCAAAACTCCCCTTCCTTTCCACAATCACCTTTTGATGGAGAATCGCTCCTCGAGAAATAAATGTTCCTCATCGGCTTTCCTTGCTGATAATTGAATATCCATCCGGTTATCCGCCCCTGGAGCCCTCCTCGGGAACAGCGATCTCGGGAGCTGCCCGAGGTTCAAATGGAAGGATTATTGTCACCTCTAATGGGTATTCAGCCAGCACTGCCGCAGCCGCAGGAAAACTGCTGGTTTATCTGCAGAGATTATCGGAGCCGTCCAGATAACGCTCCGAGCGAAGGGACGAATTCACCCTGGCTCTGCAATCAAGGTCTTCCCAGGCTCTGGAATACACGCACGGAGCTGGATAATGGATTTTCCCTCCCCCCACCCCTGCTCTGTCCGTGGCAGCCTCGGGAATTGCAGCAGAGCTCTGCTCGTCCCCTGCTGGATTTATTTTTGTTGGGGCTGCTGCAATTTTCCAAATTGGGCACCTGTTGTCAGATGGCTCCGGAAGGGTGGGAAGCCAGAGCCAGGCGGAGCCTGGGCTGACCGGGAGGGATAATTTTCCTTCCCTTCATTGAAATTCACCCTCTTTGCCTTTCTGCTTTCAAAATAGTCAGGAGGTGGAAGGGGAAATTGTTCCTGCGGCGTTCACTGCTGCTCAGGGTTTCCTGCAACAGGGGAAAAATCTCTCTCAGCTCTGGGAGTGCCACACATCCTGAAAAGGTGAAAATTCGATGGATGGAGACCCTGGAACAGCACTGGGCACTGCTGTGGAATTCACCTGGCAGAGCAGAGCTCCAACGATCTTCTGTCAGCTCTGCATTGCCCAGCCAAAAAGACAAAAAAAAAAAAAATCTGCTAAAATTGGCGTTTAATTCAATTGCACCCAAACTGGAGTTTTGTGCTGTCACCTGCCGAGTGCAGGAGGAAATGGCACAGCCCTGCCCCTTCCCACGGGGTGGAAACCATAGCAGCGCAAAAATCGCAGCATTTGGGAGCAAAATTTTCCTGAAAATCCTGGCAGGGCCAGGCTGGATCGGTGCTGGCCTTCCTGGAGGGTTCTTTACCCAGCCAGGTGTGGGCAGGCAGAGCAAGGAGGGATCTCAGTGAGCCTCAAATAAATTTACCTGGGCTGAGGATCAAAAATAAATCATCTGTCCCAAGTCAGAGATTCAGCTCCTGGGTATCCATAGATCCATGGAGCAGTACACCATGCCCATGGCCGGCATCATTTTGGGGGTTTTAAGTAACTAATCAAGAAAAAAATAAAAGCAAAACTCCACCTGAGTGAGGAATTCAGTCTGCTGAGCCCTCCTGGAGTGACAGTCAGACACCTGAACAATTCCTGCAGGGAAATGCTGAGCCCAGGGAGTGTCAGGGGCTTCCCCAATCATTCAGGTGGTTTCAGGGTCTTTTTCCCCCCTGCACAGCTCCGAGCCAAGCCGAAGGAAGAGACGGAGTCTTCAGGTTTAGTTTTTTCAAGGTTGCATTTTTCGTTTATTGTTTCTTATCTTACAAATTTCTCACAGTCCAACGAGATGTTTGCAGCTGTATGGACTGCTCACGTCTCCCCCCGAGCTGGGCTGTCCTTAATCTTTTATACTAATTACTACGTGTTCGTTATTTACTATTTCTTACCAATGTCTATCACTATTACTAAAAAGGTCAGTCTTTATTCTGACCCTATCCTCATAACTACCTTGTATCACGTCACTACTGAAATGGAGTGAGAATGAAGGAGATGAAGAAGAAGGAGACAATGCCCCAAATTCTCCATTTTGTCCCCATTCACTCCAATGCTATGAACCTAAAATTACTATTTTTTCATTCTATGACAAACTAAACTCCTATTTTTCACACTCTTGTGGCCTGCAAACCCTCTCTCAGTTTAGGAAGTTTTTCCCATGGACTGAGATCAAAGCCAGTGTCTCTCTGAGCTCTGGGCTGGGGTCTCAGAGCCCCCTGCCCAGGTCCCTGACCCTCCAGGGCAGCCAAAGGAATGCCCTGGACTCCAACAAGGGAGGGCCCCAGTGATGGAGAATGAAATAAAATCACTGAGGGCTCCACAAACATCAATCCCAGAGGGATTTATTCATCACATCCAACCCAAACAGCCACAAATCCGTGAACAGGACCCAGCCAACAGAGGGGAAAGTCAGATGGAGGGGAATGGAAAAAAAGGCAAAAAGCAGAATGAGAGCAGAGACAGGGGGACAGTGTCACAAAGATGTCCCGACATTTTTAGGAGGATGATCCCAAACCTTTCCTGCTGCTGCTGGAGGTGGCACTGAGAGTGAACTCCTCTGTCACAGGGGTTTGGTCACCTCTCAAAGGTGTCACTGTCACAGCTCCGGGGCTGTCACAAATTGCTGCTGTTAATTGGGGGATTTAATGATGCTGGTGGGAGCTCAGGGATGGGCGTGGGGTCCTCAGCAGGAACAGCCTCGGGTGGTGCCTTTGTCCCAGGAGGAACAACATCAGGGAAAAGTGGGATAAAAGAACCTCAAACTGTGCAAAAGCTGCAACTTCATCCGTGTGGAAAGGGATTTTTAACGGAATTGGTGATTTCATGGAATCCCAGACTGGTTTGGGTTGGGAGGAAACTTAAATCCAGTACCACCCCTGCCCTGGCAGGGACAGCTCCCACTGCCCCAGTGTCCAGCCTGGCCTTGGGCACTGCCAGGGATCCAGGGGCAGCCACAGCTGCTCTGGGAATTCCATGCCAGCCCCTGCCCACCCTCCCAGGGAACAATTCCTGATTGCCAATCTCCCATGCAGCGCTGCCCTCTGGCACTGGAAGCCATTCCCTGTGTCCTGTCCCTCCAGCCCTTGTCCCCAGTCCCTCTCCACCCCTCTCACAGCCCTGTCCATCCTTCCCCACAGGCAGGCAGCAGGATGGGAAGTAGGGAGCAGAGACGTCCCAGGATCCACCCACATTCCCAACACGTCTGCAGCAAAGGCAGGGTTAAACCCTAGATCCCAAACTGCGTTTTAGGTTTCTTTAATGCCATCCAATATTTTTATTGTTTCCTCTGAATTCTGCCCCTCACTCCACGCAGACCCCGGGAGGGCATTGAAGATCCATTGGCACATTCCCACTGTCCCTGCTCCATCCACGGGAACGAGCACAGCCCTGTGGGGAGCAGCTTCCCACCAGGGGAAATCCAGAGGGATGAGAATTCCCACTGCCTCCTGCTCTGCCCTGCCCAGACAGAATCCACACGAGCAGCGGGGTTATCAGGGAAGCGATCCCGGGAGGGCTGGGGAGGGATGGATAGAGATATCCTGGAGTTAATAAGGGAGAGCAGGGAAAATGCATATTCATGGGAGCCTCCTGGGAAGGCAATTTGTAGGAATAAATTCCGTTTGGGAGCGAGGAGAGCAGCTGGCTGACACCACGGATCCTGTCGGGAATGGCTGAGGAGGCATCAGAGTCCACAGCGCTCCCTGAGCTCTGGGATTTGGATTAGAATTGGGATTGAAAAAATGTGGAGGTGTCAGAGCCCACAGTGGCAGGGTCCACAGTGCTCACTAAAATCTGGGATTGGGATTAGAATTGGGACTGGGATTAAAAGGCTGGGGAGGTGTCAGAGTCCACAGAGCTCTCTGAGCTCTGGGATTGGAATTGGAATGGAAGGGCTGGGAGATGTTGGAGTCCACAGCATTCCCTGAGCTCTGGGATTGGGATTAGAATTGGAATGGAAGGGCTGAGGAGGTGTCAAAGTCCACAACATTCCCTGAGCTCTGGGATTGGGATTGGAATGGAAGGGCTGGGAGGTGTCGGAGTCCACAGCATTCCCTGAGCTCTGGGATTGGGATTGGGATTGAAGGGCTGGGAGGTGTCAGAGTCCACAGCATTCCCTGAGCTCTGGGATTGGGATTGGGATTGAAGGGCTGGGAGGTGTCGGAGTCCACAGCATTCCCTGAGCTCTGGGATTGGGATTGGGATTGAAGGGCTGGGAGGTGTCGGAGTCCACAGCATTCCCTGAGCCCTGGGATTGGGACTGGGATTGAAGGGCTGGGAGGTGTCGGAGTCCACAGCATTCCCTGAGCCCTGGGATTGGGACTGGGATTGAAGGGCTGGGAGGTGTCGGAGTCCACAGCACCCCCTGAGCTCAGGGATTGGGATCAGCACCGGGATCAGGTGGCTGAGGAGGTGTTGGGGCCCGCAGTGGAACTCTCCCCTCTGTGCTGCTCAGGGAGTGACCCCAGCTCTGCAGGGAATGTGGAATGGGGGTGTTGGAATTTCTGTTTTTCCAGGCTCTGCCCGCCGGCCCCATCTCCTCCGTGAAGAGCAGCTCCTGCTCCGCTCCCAGAGCTGGCACGGGGTGGGTTTGTGCCGATTCCAGAGGCTCTGGAAGCGTTTGGCACCTCCGGAGAGGCAGGTGCTGATAACGAGGGATAAAGAGCAATGATGGGGGTGGGAGCAGCATTCCCGGCAGGCAGGGCTGGAATTCCAGCCCCTCCTCCGGGCTCGCAGGAGCTTTTGTGCTCTGAAAGAGGCTCCGTGTGCTGCCCATGGAGGTGGAACATCTGCAGAGGCTCCTGCAGCTCCACGCTGCCAAAACCCTGGATCTGAACCGCGTTTGGAGCTGCGTTATCGTCGTTGATGCGTTTGCTGGAGAACCAGAGCTGATCTCGTGGAAATGGCTTTAGAATGTGGTTTATTTCTGAGGAGGCCATAAATAAACCCCATTACGGGAGGTGCTGCAAACGGGCTGAGATAAACCTGGCACAGAGCTGGCTGTTCTGGGAGATTTGCAGAGATCAATTCCACTCCAATTTCCCTAAAAAAAAAAAAAACCCAGAAATTGTGGCCTGGGGGGTGATTTGGCTCCGGGCCTGCAACTTTTCCTATCCAAGGACTCCAGAGGTTCCTCAGGATGGAACAGCTGGAATTGTGAGGCTGCAGATCTGCTCCTGGCAGCTGTGGGGTCACTGGGGGTGTTCAGGGAGACAGTGACAACTCCCAGAGTGCCACTCCAGGGACACCAGCACATCCTGAATCCCATTACACCCAGGGCACTGGTGGCACTGGGATTTTCCTTATGGATTTGCTGGCTGGTGGCACCCAAAAAGTGCAAAACGGCTGGAAATTTGGTGGAATGAGGGCTCAGAGCATGGATCCCTCTGTGCTGGGGTTTCCACTGGGGAATTTCTCTGCCTCCCAACCAGTCTGGAGAAGATGGGATGGGGAAAGACCTCTGAGGAATGAGGGGTGGGAATTTCCAAGGAGAGGAGAGGAGAGGCTTTGCTGAGCCTGGCCCAGTGCCCTGAGCCCTGCTCGGCCACAGGGGAGGGGTGGAATGGGAAGAGGACACGGAAAATTCCCCCAGGACCCATCCTGGAGGAAAGGCAGAAGCTGAGTGGGGCCTCCAGAGGCTGCAGGACAAGTCGGAGATTCCTAGTCCTAGCTGGAATTGATGGGGATCAGGGAGGAATTTCTTCTTGGTTCACAATGGGTGACAATTTTCCAATCCATCCCTATTCCCAGGCAGAGAACTGGATATGGATAACATCCCCATCCCAAATCACCTCTTCATTCCCACTCTTACATTTCCATAGGTGCTCAGCACTGATATTTGCACTAAATCCCTCTTCCCAGAGTTCCAATAATCCCAAAATCCAGTGCCACCCCTGCCCTGGCAGGGACAGCCTCCCACTGCCCCAGTGTCCAGCCTGGCCTTGGGCACTGCCAGGGATCCAGGGGCAGCCACAGCTGCTCTGGGAATTCCATGCCAGCCCCTGCCCACCCTCCCAGGGAACAATTCCTGATTGCCAATCTCCCATGCAGCGCTGCCCTCTGGCACTGGAAGCCATTCCCTGTGTCCTGTCCCTCCAGCCCTTGTCCCCAGTCCCTCTCCACCCCTCTCACAGCCCTGTCCATCCTTCCCCACAGGCAGCAGCGGGATGGGAAGAAGGAAGCAGAGACGTCCCAGGATCCACCACATTCCCAACACTTCTGCAGCAAAGGCAGGGTTAAACCCCAGATCCCAGATGGGTGACATCTAGTACTGAAGAGCAGGTTGTGAATCCAGAGGAGGCAGAGCTCAGGAACAGGTAACAATTCCCTAAATTCCAGGTGGGAGCTATGCTGGAATTGGTGCTCACAGCCTCACCCCAGGTGGGAGCTGCGCTAGTTTTGGCCTGATTTTATTCCTCCCAGCCTCCTTTGGATCCTAACCCAGTTCCCAGCTGCGGATAACAAACTCCCGATCCCGATGGCCCCTGGCTCCGGCTGCTTCCAGCAGCAAATGGAATGGGATGGAGGAGAAGGAGGCGTGAGGAGCCGGGATTTGTTTTAATGGGTTTTTATAAATAGCTCATCGGGCTGCAAAACGCCAGCGATTGTTCCCCAAAAAAAGCCTCAGCTGCCCCCTTCCGATGGGGATATCCATGGATGGATCCTGCTGGCACTCCATGGGAATGGTGGTGGCTGATCCTGTGCTGTTTGTGGATTTGGGTGACCAATTGTGTGAGGACACTTTGGAACATGGAGGAATCAGAGGATTTGGGTGGTTCCCCAAGGATTTGGTGGTTCCCCAAGGGTTCCTGGGCTTTTCCAGTTAGCTCCGTAATTCCATCTTTGGGATGAGGATGTGTTGTTGCCAGAGCAGCTCAGAGCATCATTCCTGTCTCTCCAGGCTGGTTCTCCCAGCAGGGGGGTGGGATGGGACTGGATTGGGTGCTGGATTTGGGATGAGCCCCTCGGGAAGGCAGGAATGGCTCTCATCCGCAGATAAATCCCAGAAAACCCTGCCCGGACCTGGCGACTCCCATCAGGAACTCATTAGGAATTAATTAACTCTGATGAGGAAAATCTTCGTTTCTTGCTGGAAGTCCCAGAGCAGGAGGTCCAATATTCCTGATGCTGCCTCTGGAATGTGTTTTCTTCTCCTTGACATTTCTCTCCTCTCTCCTGGAGTATTAATTGACTGATTAAATTCCCTTTGAAATGATTAAAAAGATCCTGACCCTAATTCTGTCCCGGGATTGGAATGACGGGATCAGCGCCGATGTTCTCCCTTCTTCCTTTCTTCTCCTTCAAAGCAGGAGGCCAAAAATAAAGAAAAAAAGGGAGAAGAAAGAAAAAAGAGAAGGAGAAAAGCAGGATACTTTTGTGTTTAAACTCCGTGGAAGTTGTTGTGTTCAGGACTGAAATCTCCTCTCCTGCTCTCAACCGTGGAAATTCTCCTGACAGCCCAACTCCAGCGGATTTAGGCTGGAAGTTTTCACTCCCCTGGAATGTTAATGGCTCTGGGGCACATCTTTCCCTTGGGACTGTAAATCCTGGCTGGAATTAGGAAATTCTGGGTGGGGTTTTGGGTTTCCTTGCCCTGGGGAAGCCCAGGGAATGGGGTGGAAATGATGGGAGGGCTTTGGGAATGCCGCTGCTCCCTGTGCCCAGGGAAGGGGAATCATCTCCCTGTTCCCTCCACAGGCTGCGCCTCAGTGTCTCCTGCAAGGAGAAACAAAGGCTGTAAAAAAATGCAGGATTTCTGGTTTTATTGTGTTTTTTCTTAGGGTTTTGGGTTTTTTTGGGTTTGTTTTTTTTTTGGTGGGGGGATTTTTGGGATTTTGTCTTGGTTTGTCTTGAGTTTTTTGTTTGGGTCATTTCTGTTGAAGGAGGGACACAAACTGCACACCCTGGAGATTGAAATATGGGCAGAGCCTCGAAGAAACGAAAAGTCCCTGCAGTAAACAGGAAAAAAAACCCTCATGGAGCTGGGAAATGTCCCGATGAATCCTAATTCTGCTTCCTCCTTCTCCTTCTTTGCTTTTGAACTTCATCCCTGGCCTTTTGCCTCTGAACTGTGCAAGGATGAGCCCGGAGCAGCCACAGGGTCCTTGGCATTCCATCGCTGGGTTCCTTGGGAATTCACCTCCAGGAATTCACCTCCAGGAGTTCACCCCAGGGCCATTCCCTCTCTGCTCCCCTGTGTCCTGGTTTAGGGAGCTTCTGGAGTTATTTCTGGATAAGAAAATAAACGTAGGGACCAGGAAAGTGTTAAAACCTGAAAAAACCCTGGGGAACAGGAACACAGGAAGGACTCCACCGCAAGAGACGTTATGAATTCCGTAGCATTCAACACGGCTTTATCCCCACTGCTTTCTCCTCACACAAAGTACAACCAAAACACAGGCAGTACAAGTTTTCTCCACTTTCTTGTGCCCCACACTGGGCACCAAAATTTGGGAGGAAACCTCCAAATGGGGTCCATCTGGGAAGCAAACCCAAACAGCCCCTCTCCCACCCGGTCTGGGAAAAAAATCTCCTCAGAGAAAAATGGAAAAAAACTTTATTTAACAAACAAAGTGCCCACAAGCACAAAAAATGAATAAATGAAACAATAAAACCTCTCATTCTGAAGAGATCTGGCGAATTCAGAACAAGTCCTTGCCGTGGTTAGCTCGGCTCGCTCAATCTCTTATCAGCTCCTCCGGCGCTGGAAAATGCCATCCTGGGCCCCTGGGCCACAGCTGTGAGCGCCTCATGTTCTGCTGGGTTTTCAGTCCAGAGCAGGTTTAAACAGCCCCAAGAAAAAGAAAAAAAACCCAAAAAAACCAGTGCAGGGAGCTTCTGTGCCTCAGCCAGCTAAAACCAACCGAAAGCACAGGAGATCTCGGTCCCACTGTCTGTCCGTGCTGCAGACGGACACAGTCCAGGGAGCCGGAATGTGGAATGTGGAGGAGTGAATCCAGATTCTCAAAACAAACCCCGCGCTTCTTCTTTCCCCCATTCGCTCTCGGAACCGGTCTGAAGGGCACAGAACACGGATATCCAGCACAAAGAGAACGGGATAACTGGGGATACAGCGCCACAGGGTCACCCCAGGACACTGGGCTTCCAAGGCTGGTGACGGATTCGGCTCCTGGGAAAGCTGCAGGGATGAGAGGATGTTCACAGGATGTTCACAGGAGCCAGAAGTTCTTTCTTTGCTGCAGTGGAGGGAGATAAGTCCTGTACTGTGCTCTGACCTTTTTCCAGATTTCTCCAGAGCTATCCCGGAGTTCATCTGGAGTCTCCCACATCCCCGGCATCTGGAAGGAGCTTCCTGAGTTCCCGTGGCTCTGGGGCCTGAGCTGCTTTTCCTCCTGGAATCCTTCAAAGAGGCTCTGTCCTTCCACGGGATTTGGGCTTTTTCCTTGGAAAACGGGGAGCGTGTTGGAGTCCAGGGCATTCCTTTGGCTTGCCCTGGAGGGTCAGAGACCTGGGCAGGGGGGTCTGGGACCACAGCCCAGAGCTCAGAGAGACACTGGCTTTGATCTCAGTCCATGGGAGAGGCTTCTTGCACTGCAGGAAGCATTGCAGGCCACAAGAGTGTGAAAGATAGGAGTTTAGTATATCACAGGGTGAGAAAAAACAGTGGAATTTGAATTTCTTGTATTGAAGTGAATGGGGACAAGATGGAGGATTTGGGGCGTTGTCTCCTTCTCCTTCTTTCTTCTTCCCTCACTCCATTTCTGCAGTGACGTTGGCACAAAGTAGTTTGTGAGGATTGGGTCAAAGTAAAGATGACCTTTTTAGTAATAGTGATAGACATTGGTAATAAAGAGTAAATATCAAATACGTAGCAATTAGTATAAAAGATAAGGACAGCCCTGGGACGGGGGGAGTCACCAGATGTCCGAGCCGCAGGCAAACATCTTCTGGACACTGAGAAAATTGTAAGCTAAGAACTAATAAACACGAAGCATGCGAACCTTGAAGACTCCATTCTTTTCCTGCGTTTGGCTCAGAGCTTTGCAGAGGGCAAAAAAGACTCTAAAACCACCTGAATGTGGGGAATTTAAGCTCCTGCAAGGAGCCCCTGACAGCTGGCGTCTCTGGGTGGGCAGACACAGGAGCGAACCTTTAAATGAAGATCTGCCCTTCCACAGCATTTGGGTTTTTTTTTTCCATGTAAAACCGGGAGCAAAGCTTTGTGAAGGTGGGAATGGATTTCCAACTCCTCCGGTGATGCGGAGGAACTTTTCCCTTTGCTCTTCCCTATCCCATGGATATCCCTGCAAAGCCAAGGACGGATTAATGACATCAATAATTCAACCCCGGAGACTCAGGGGGAGCCCTGAGTTAATGTTTTAACTCCTCTTTCCAGCAGAAAACCCTCTGGGGGCCACTCTGAGTGAATTCCTGGGAGTTAGGGTGGCTCTGCACTTCCAAGTGATCCATTCCCTACTGGAAAACACAGGTTGCTTCACTTTTTTATTCCAATAAAAACTTTCCTCCCTGATTTCAGTGATATTTTCCAGAGAAGCTGAAAATGCCAAGGTTCTCATTTAAAAAATAAGCAAACAAACAAACAAACAAACAAACAAAAAACCAAACTCAAAAAACCCCACACCAAAAAAAACAGAACAAAACAAACCAAAACAAACAACAACAAAAAACCCCAAGCCAACAAAACTGCAGGAAATGTTATTTTTTTAAGGATTCCTTAAATCTAAACTTCTGTAGGGTTGAGAAATAAAAAGTTTACTATTCAGGTGTATACTTCCCAAATTTAAATATATAAATATGGAGCACTCCGCATTACCCCGGGATTTTTATCATCAAAAATGACATTTTCTATCTGAGCTCGGCCCAGCAGCGACAGTTCTGAGGAAATTTGATCTCATCCCAGCTCCAGCTCTGCACAGCCCCTTCCTGGCAGAGATTTCCACCCCCTGTTCCCAAAAACCTTTGGAAATGGAGTTTTTCCAATCAATCAGTGGCTGTGCCCCTGGTACTGTGTGAAAGGCTCTAAGAATTCCTGTCTGGATATTCCTGGGTGGAGGAGAATCCCTAATTTCTTGTGCTGTCCCAAAGCTGATGGGCAATGGCTCATTCCTTTGTGTTCATCCTTCTCCTTGGACCCATCCCCCGCTGTCTCCCTGCTTTGCTAACGGATCCCTTCATGGAAAAATCCATCCTTTAAGAAGGAATAGGAATTCCCGGGGCTGGTTTAAGGCCATAGGAATTCCTGGTGCTGGTTTAAACCCCCCTGGTAAAGCCAGGCCCAGCAGCAGTGACAAATTGCCTCATTAGGGCACGTTAATTCCGTGTCATTTATTTTAGGGAGTGATGGGAAATTCAGGATTCCCTTTGCCCTGGGGCTCATGGAAACCCCATCTCGGGGCAGGGAGAGGTCACCGAGCCCCGAAGGGGATGGAACTGAGCCTCAGGAAAAGAAGGAATGAGGAGAAAATTAATTAATGTACCCAGGAGCCTCTGGAAGAGCAGCAATTCCATATCCCTCTGTCAGGGGAGCTCAGCATTCCATCCTTCCCAGCAGGAATTCTGTGTCTGTGGGGCCCATTCCTGGAGCATCCACCCCCATGGGGCCATCCCAAACTCTCTGCACGGAAAAGCAGCCCCAAACTCCCCCAGGGAAGATGCTCCAGGCGATTTTTTTTCTTTGGCGGGGAATTGTGTCCTCCTGGACTCACATG
Source organism: Progne subis subis (assembly GCA_022316685.1). Classification (NCBI taxonomy): domain Eukaryota; kingdom Metazoa; phylum Chordata; class Aves; order Passeriformes; family Hirundinidae; genus Progne; species Progne subis. The sequence goes on along the minus strand of JAKJHU010000220.1, from coordinate 33,438 downwards.
AGATTCCTGTAGAAATTGTTTTTCCCAGCTGCTGCTGTGGACTCCAGGACGGCATAGATAAATGTAGACGAGAGATCTCTGAAGCTGGGTTTTAGAAGATGAGGTTTATTGTACAGGATGTGAGGCCGTGCTCTGAGCTGCCAGGCACAGCTCGTGGCAAGGCCTAGGGAGAGGGGGAAGGGAGAGGTAGGGAGTGGAGGAGAGCAAAAAGCAAAGAGCAAAGAGAGGAAGAGCAAAGAGACCGAGCCACCTTCGCAGCCCCCTGATCAGGGCTCTCGAGGTGGGCTGGAACAGGATCTGTGCCGATGGGGTTACAGATAGCTGATACCTCAGGGGAGGGTCACAGGTGTGGGATGAACCATTGGGGGTGACACAGAACATCCCATTTGACCTCTGGGTCTGGCTGCAGGTGACCTTCAGCTGTCACAGAACTGTTTTTCCCATACATCCAGTATCCTAATACATCTCAAACATCAAAACTTACTTTCAATTCTATCTCACCTACAGGTTTTACATTCTCAGAATATAGGCAATCATATTTATAGGGTTTTTTGGCTTCATCCTCCCCAACAATTCCTCCCAGGAATTTTCCAGAGCCTTTTCCTCTCTGATTTAGGCACTTGCTACCCCAGGGAGCAGCCTCAGACTGCTCCAGGGAAGGTACCTGAGATGGTTTTCTCTTTTCATGGAATGTGCATCTTCCAGGATTTATGTGAGACTCCTCCCAGGTCTCTCCTGGAGTCTTGTCCTCTCGGATTCAGGCACTTGTTACCCCAGGTATCCACCCCAGGCTCCTCCGGGGAAGCTGCTCCAGGTGATTTTTTGCCTTGGCAGGGAATTGTGTCCTCCTGGACTCACCTGAGGCTCCTCCCAGACCTGTCCCAGAGCATTTTCCTCTCTGATATCCCAGGTATCAGCCCCAGAGCTCCAGGGGAGGTACCTGAGGTGATTTTGCTCTTCCCGTGGAGCCTGCATCTCCCAGGATTTATGTGAGACTCCTCCCAGGCCTCTCCTGGAGTCTTTTCCCACCTCCTGGAAGGAGCTGAGGTCCCAAACTGCAGCCTCGGGCTCCTCCAGGGGAGGGATTGCTCAGCTCCCAATGAAAACAGCCCAGGGCAGGGGAGGGATCCAGGCTCTGCATTCCCGGGAATTGTTTGCTATCCAGGCTGGGGTTTGGGGTGGCACCGGGAGCACCAGGCTGGAATTCAGAGCTGGGATCAGTTCCTGAGCTCAGGCTGAGGTTTCCTCCAGGCCAGCAGCACCTGGAATGCCTCTGACCCTGGGCATGAAGGGAATGTCTGCCACTTCTCCCCTGCCTGTGCTGGCTGCGCACTTTTCCCAGCTCACACAGCACATTTCCCACTCCATAAATTTGTGGAGTAAATAAATTATTCATGAAGGGAGTTATTTTCTTCCCCCTTAAATCCATTAGAAACGCCACGATTCCATTTGAATCCTTGATGAGCTGGGCACGGCTCAGAACTCTTTTAGTGGCTCCTGGAGTCCCAAATCAGCCTGGAGAGGATGCTCAGACCCACTGGGAAAGGGATGGAACCACTGGGAATATTCCTGGGGCATCTCCCATCCCACAGGGCTAACAGAAGGGTTTTAATCTGATATTTTCACACCTGGATTTATAAATCCAGGAGATCAGGGGTTGGTCCTGAGCTGCTCAGCAAATCCCATGTTTTAGGGCTTGGAAAGGGCAGTTTTGTGTCCATGTTGGAAATCCCATTGTGGCAGCCCTGGTGGGGAGTTGGGATTGAATCCCAGGGTTCCTGGGATCACAGGATGCTCTGGCCCTTCCTCCTCCTCCTCCTCCCAGCAGAAAGGGGATCCCATCCCAAAGGAGAGGGGCACAAACCAGGGAAGAGTTCAGGATTTGGGAAGATGCTCTCTGGAGCTTCCCTGTGTTCCCAGGAGTGGCTCCGCCTGGAAATCCATCCCCAATTCCGTGTGAGCACAGGGATGAGGTTTGGGCTTCCACTGCCATCTCCCAGTCTGGGAGCTGGGACTGAAGCTCAGCCCAGCCCAGCCCGGCTCAGCCCGGCTCAGCCCAGCCCGTCTCAACCCAGCCCAGCCCAGCCCAACCCAGCCCAGCCCAGCCCAGCCCAGCCCAGCCCAGCCCAGCCCAGCTCAGCCCAGCCCAGCCCAACCCAGCCCAGCCCAGCTCAGCCCAGCCCAGCCCAGCCCGGCTTAGCCCAGCCCGGCTCAGCCCAGCCAGGTACAGCTCAGAGCCCAGCCCAGCCCAGCCCGGCTCAGCCCAGCCCGGCTCAGCACAGCCAGGTACAGCTCAGAGCCCAGCCCAGCCCAGCCCGGCTCAGCCCAGCCCAGCCCAGCCCAGCCCGGCTCAGCCCAGCCCGGCTCAGCCCAGCGCAGCCCAGCCCAGCCAGGCGCAGCTCAGAGCCCAGCCCAGCCCAGCCAGGTACAGCTCAGAGCTCAGCCCAGCCCAGCCCGGCTCAGCCCAGCCCGGCTCAGCCCAGCCCGGCTCAGCCCAGCGCAGCCCAGCCCAGCCAGGCGCAGCTCAGAGCCCAGCCCAGCCCAGCCCAGCCCAGCTGCCCTGAGGGTTGGGCAGCACCTCCCAACCCGCTCCAGGCACTGCTCTTCCACCCAAAGCCTCTTTTTTGGAAATGTTGATCTCTTGGAATCAGCACCAGCTGCTTTTTCCAGCAGAGGAAAGGAACAAGGACCCCGTGCTGGGGACAGGGGACACCTGCAGGAGGTGCAGCCTTGGTCCCTCCGGGCCGGGCTTTGCATTTTCCAGCAGCTCCAGTGTCCCCAGAGCTGCAGCAGCTGAGCAGGACCCAGCCCATTCCCTCAACCCCTAAATCATCCCCTTGGATCGCAGCCCCTCCTCTCCTGTGGGGATGAGGCCGATGGGAAGATCCCGGTGAAACAGAGGAGGAATGAAGGTGGTTGGAAGATCCCAATGAAACAGAGGAACCGGAGTGGCTGGAATATCCCAATGAAATAGAGGAGGAACCAGAGTGGTTGGAAGATCCCGATGAAATAGAGGAGGAACCAGAGTGGTTGGAAGATCCCGATGAAATAGAGGAGGAACCAGAGTGGTTGGAAGATCCCAATGAAATAGAGGAGGAACCAGAGTGGTTGGAAGATCCCAATGAAATAGAGGAGGAACCAGAGTGGTTGGAAGATCCCGATGAAATAGAGGAGGAACCAGAGTGGTTGGAAGATCCCGATGAAATAGAAGAGGAATGAAGGTGGTTGGAAGATCCCGATGAAATAGAGGTGGGATGAGGGTGGTTGGAAGATCCCAATGAAACAGAGGAACCTGGGTGGTTGGAAGGAATGGCAAATGTAACCTTGGACTGTTGGGATCTCTTAATTAAAATAAATAATTTCTAGGGAGCGAGCAAAGCTGGAGGCACTGGAGGTGTTGCCTCCTCCTGATCCAAACTCAGCCTGGGTTCTCCTTGGGGAGAAGTTCTGTCACCTCGATAAATTCTTCCTTCTCCTGGGAAGGGTCTGGGACGCCCTCGGATGTGATTTCCACACTGTGATATTTGTTGGAGGGGTTGATTCCATCCGCAGGGAATGGGGCCACACAACCTGAAATAACCCCAGGGTGTGGGAAAAATCTGCTGGATTTGGAATTACCCCTTTGGTGCCTCTGCAACCCCAACCCTAGAGCCCCAGAGAGAGGGGGACACTGTCAGCATCCAGAAATCTCCAAGAAAAAGAGACTCATCCAAAGGGATTTTCACCCAGAAAAGCAGAAAAAAATATTTTTCACTTTTTATTTCCCTCCCAAGACATTCTTTAAACAGTACTCTGACATTTGCTGTCCCAAACTAAATCCCATTCTTTTTAAGACTGAGACTTCACGTTTTAGGCTGAACCTGGCCAGGTACAACATAAAATTTCCACTCTACCACAGCAACATTTTTAAGAATTTTCTTCTCCTTGGGGAATTTTTGCATTTGGATGGTCTGGGTTTGGATTTGGGCTGAAAAAGGAGCTTAAAATGTCAGATTTACCAATGGAAGATGAAATCTGGGACTCAGCCAGTGCTGATAATGGTTCTGATCCCAGGCTGGGGGGAGCAGCTGTGAAGATCAAACCCAGAGCAGGACAGGACAGGACAGAACTTCTCTTCCTTTGGGTCCAATTTGAGGGTTTGGAGCTTTTTGAGTAGGGAACCAGAAGGTTTTTAGGTCATTTGCACAATTAAACCCTGAAAGATCACTCGCCCCCACTCCACTTTGTGCTGGGCATTGAACAAAAGTGCTGCAGGATGAACTTCGGGCATGGCTTGGGGTGGAAAAGTCACCAGGGCTGGGATGTCACCACGGTCAAACCCATCCATGTTTCCCCCAAAGATCTCCAAGTCCTTTATAAATTCCATTATCCTCAGTTATCCCTCTGCCTCAATTATCCCTGGGGTTTGATGTGAGGAGCAGGAGCTCAGCTGACAGAAAATCCTGTCCTGCTTAATTCCAGCGCTGTCCTTGGGAAGGAGGCTCGGGATCCTCGCTGCTCTCCACCGGAGCACGAGGCCAGAGGGGGCACAGCTGCTGCTGAATTTCAATTGCTGATTCTCCATCATTAAAGGGAAAGAGGAGAATTGATCTTTATGGGCTCCTCCATCCCAGGGAGGACCTCTGTGCCCTGTTCCCACTGGGGTCAGCCTCAAATATTCCATGATCCACAGCTGTGTCCTTCAAAACTGGACACTGAGCTTGGAAAACTGATTTCCAGAGCAGGGAAAGAGAAAGGAGACAAAAAAGGACTGAACGGGACCCTTGGGCTGCGGGATCCCCCAGCCCCAGGTGGACAGGCAGCTCTTGGGGGGAGATTTATCCCAAATATCTCATGTTTGGTTTCCCAGCCCCTGTCAAGCCCGGGAGAGAGGGACAAGTGCCACCTCTGTCAGGGGACAGGATGAGCCTGTTCCCCGATTTTTCAGCTGTTGGAGACACTGAGGTTTGTCCCCCACAAAAGCATCTCCCAGATCCTCTTGCAGGACTCCAAATACTAACCCTGGAAGCTGCAGAACTTCCCAAAGGATCCCTGGAAGCTGCTGAACTTCCCACAGCATTCCAGAGGAATGTGCTGGGATCAGCATTCCAGCAGCTCCAGCTGCTTGGGTGAACCCACAGGAGCAACAAATCCTGATCCCATATTGCAAAATCCTTGTCCCACATGACAAAATCCCGATCCCAGGATCACCGGTCCTTATCCCAGGTGACACATGCTTGCTGTGAGGCTGCAGGACTGGGATACAGGAATTGGATATAGGGCTGGGATACAGGACTGGGATACAGGAATTGGATATAGGATTGGGATACAGGATTGGGATACAGGATTGGGATACAGGATTGGGATACAGGATTGGGATACAGGGCTGGTATACAGGATTGGGATACAGGATTGGGATACAGGATTGGGATACAGGATTGGGATACAGGGCTGGGATACAGGGCTGGGATACAGGGCTGGGATACAGGATTGGGATACAGGACTGGGATACAGGATTGGGATACAGGACTGGGATACAGGATTGGGACACAGGATTGGGATACAGGATTGGGACACAGGAATTGGATACAGGATTTGGATACAGGATTGGGATACAGGGCTGGGACACAGGATTGTGATACAGGGCTGGGATACAGGATTGGGATACAGGGCTGGGATACAGGATTGGGATACAGGACTGGGATACAGGACTGGGATACAGGATTGGGATACAGGGCTGGGACACAGGATTGGGATACAGGACTGGGATACAGGACTGGGATACAGGATTGGGATACAGGGCTGGGACACAGGATTGGGATACAGGACTGGGATACAGGGCTGGGACACAGGACTGGGATACAGGACTGGGATTCACTGAGGATTTGAGGAGCCTCACAGGGATCCCGCAGCTCTCTCCTGTTTCCCCGTGGAGCTCAGGGTTTGTCCTTTCTCCCAGCACTGCAGCTCTGCTCCCACAACAGCTCGTGCACGGTGGGATTCCTTCCCTTGTTAGGATTGTAGAATTGGCAGCTGGAATTCTGCTCCCCCAGCAGCTCATCCCCTCCTTCCTTCCCTGCCAGGAATGAGGGATTGGCAGCTGGAATTCTGCTCCCAAGGCCTGGCAGAGCTCTCCCTGCTCAGGAGCTGAGCTCTCTGCTGGCTGCAGCCCCAGCCCTGCTCCAGCCCAAGGAGGCCTCAGCTCCCCCCAGATTTTCAGGATCTTCCCTCATCCAAGAAAACTCTCACCCAGAGCCCCCTCACAGCTGGCACCCTCCTCCCCATCCCTGTAGGAATTATCCTGCAGAAAATCACCTCACTCCGTTTTTTTGGCATCACTTTTTGGCTTCCAGGATTGGCCCCTGGATTTTCTTTGTTCTTCTGCTGTTTTTTGTCACCTTCCACCTTCTCGAGGAGCTAAAAATAGCCGGTTTCCTCCTCATTAGCAGCCAGCAGCTCTGCCTTCATTGTTCTTGGAGGTCTCCCTGCATTTCTCAGCTGCTTCCATAAACTTCTGTGTCGGAGTCGAGCACTGCTCGTTCTCGGCCCTAATTGGGAGGCAGCGAGAAGCCACAGCTCTGCCAAAAGGTTTTATTAAGGAATAAAAGCAGCCAGGCAGGCATCCAGAGAGCCAATAAAACACCGCCGCTGTCCCCGGGCCAGCAGCACGCCGAGTCACGCCTGAACAGAGGCTTCATCTGGGAATGCAATCAGCCCTGAGCCGCTGCAGCCCACGAGATCAACGGGGCGCGAGGTGCCCGGTGCAGATTGGGCATCTCTGCAAGGCAGGAGCCGAGGGAAAGTCATCGGAACTGGCGCTCAAACCCCCAGAGGAGCAGCGGGACACGGGCCGGGATGGGACAGGGAGCAGTGCGGGCACCAGCACAGCCTGCTCAGCACAGCCACCGGTGCCAGGGACACTGCCAGCCTCGATGTCCCCTCTGTCCAGGGCTGGGGCACTCACAGTTTTATGTCCCCTCTGTCCCGGACTGGGGCACTCACAGTTTTATGTCCCCTCTGTCCCGGACTGGGACACTCACAGTTTGATGTCCCCTCTGTCCCGGACTGGGACACTCACAGTTTGATGTCCCCTCTGTCCCCTCTGTCCCCAGGGCTGGGGCACTCACAGTTTGATGTCCCCTCTGTCCCAGGGGTGGGACACTCACAGTTTGATGTCCCCTCTGTCCCCAGGGCTGGGACACTCACAGTTTGATGTCCCCTCTGTCCCCAGGGGTGGGACACTCACAGTTTGATGTCCCCTCTGTCCCCAGGGGTGGGACACTCACAGTTTGATGTCCCCTCTGTCCCAGGGGTGGGACACTCACAGTTTGATGTCCCCTCTGTCCCCAGGGATGGGACACTCACAGTTTGATGTCCCCTCTGTCCCAGGGATGGGACACTCACAGTTTGATGTCCCCTCTGTCCAGGCCAGGGGTGGGGCACTCACAGTTTGATGTCCCCTCTGTCCCCTCTGTCCCCAGGGGTGGGGCACTCACAGTTTGATGTCCCCTCTGTCCCAGGGGTGGGGCACTCACAGTTTGATGTCCCCTCTGTCCCCAGGGGTGGGGCACTCACAGTTTGATGTCCCCTCTGTCCCCAGGGGTGGGGCACTCACAGTTTGATGTCCCCTCTGTCCAGGGCTGGGGTCGCTGGGACCTGCTGGGAGCAGGACAGCCCCGGGTCACAGCTGTGGAGCTCCAGGAGTGCTGGGACAACGCTCTGGGGCACAGGGGGGGATTTTGGGGTGTTGAGGGGTCGATGACCCCTGGGGGTCCCTCCCAGCTCAGGATCTCCTGTGATTCCCTGATTTTGAAAGGGTTTGAGCCCATGTGCCTCCTCCCGTGAAGCTGAACGGGAGTCTGGGGTCTGTGTGGTGGAAAACGCCCCGGTCAGGACCTGCCTGCGTCTTCCCACATCCAGACAAATCCCAGCTCAGCTCCCAGGGGCTGGGGCCAGCCCTGCCCTGCGCCAGGACAAGCGGCAGAACCCCAGCCTGGCCCCTCCCGCAGCGGCTGAGGCCCCTCATTAGGGAGGCTGTTAATTATCTCCAGCCTTACCTTCATCCTACATCTCAGTTTTTGCTAATTCCAGCCTCTGGGCCCTGGATTCCCCAGGATTTTGTTCTGCTGGGTGAAAGCAGCTCCCAGCCTCAGCTCTGCTCCCCTGCTGGTGACCACAGAGCACCGGGAGCTGCGGCTGCACCTCTCTTCCCACAAACACCGCACTTTTCCTGGGAAATTTTCCTGTTCTTCCAGAGCTCTTCTCCTTTTCCCAGCTCCCAGACTTTCCCGGCAGCTCGTCCCCAGCTCAGTGAGCAGCTTTTCCATGCTCTGGGTGCCTCGGTGGGACAGTGGCAGCTCCAAGGCAGGGACAGTTCCCACCTCGGGATGTTCCTTTTCCCTCCCCTGCTGACCTGGAGCAGGGAACAGAGCCGGCTCTGGAAAACAAACATCCCGGCTTTGAGGATCTGGCCAGGTTCTGGCTCTGTTGTCCTCCCTGTCCAAATCAAATGGAGATGAAATCCAAATGGGATGAGGGAGAGCGGCGTGCAGCTCTGCCAGCCCTCTCCAGGAGCATCTCCTCATCCCTGCGGGGAAAACAGCTGGAAATGGGGATTTGTCCTGTGGAACTCCTCCAGAGCGGGATTTAGGGGATGTGAACCATGTCAGCAGGATCAAAGCGGACCGGGGAATGCAGCTCTTCCTGCTCCGTGGAGCTCCTGGAGCGGGAATTCCCGTGGGGAAGTGGGAAGGGCATGGAAGGAAAACCCCGAGGGGAAATAACGGCACAGAAACCCCGCAGAGCCGCAACCCCCGAGGGTTTGATTGTCCTGCTCTGCCCCTGCCCCAAATTCCCTGTCTGGGACAGGGGACAGGGACGAGCTGCAGAAGCCACCCACCCTCTCCTGCTCCACCCTCCCTTCCCAGCTCCTTCCCTGGCTCCTCTGGAGCTCCTCGGGGGATCAGCCTAAATGTCCCTTTGAGAGGTGTCAGATGAGCCGTGACCTGCCCAGCCCATCCCTCGGTGACATTTGCCGTGTCTGGAAGCGCAGCCAGCTCTCATGTCAACATCTGGTGGCAGCAGGGTGACAAATCCCTGTCCCCGAGGGTGGACGGCACCCGCGCACCCCGCTCCCGGCTCCACGATTCGCGTCGATGCCTCGGGGGGAATTTAATTTTGTTCCAGCACCGGCAGTTTCCGGGGAGCAGAGAGAGATGGAAGAGATGGAAGCTGCCAGCGTGAAGAATGATTTGGGATATCGGTCCGGGCACGTCCGTGGATAAAAACGAGGAGTGGCAGCGCCTGACAGCGTGAGGTGGCTCGGCCGTGTCCCGGCTGTCACAACCCGCTCCTCGCAGGCATTTCCCAATCCCGTCGGAGCATTGACACCTCCCCAAGCTTTCATTTCCTCTTTTCCTGAGGATTTCCGAGCTCTCCATCAGTCTTGTTCCAGCGGGGAAAGGCGACAGCTCGATCCCGGCAGTGACAGATTTGTGCCACTCGTGTCCTGCCCGCGGGGGACATCGCCACGGGCCTCGTGTCCCTGTGCCCGGAAGGGAATCCAGAGAAATGTGGGAATCCCGGGAATATCGGCACTGGGACGTGTCCCTCCCTCTCGCCACAGAAGTGGGGACAGTCAGGAAAATAATCGAGCAGGAAGTTGACGTTAATGAGCAGCTAATTCCTTCAGCATAATTACAATCTTTATGGCCTCATTTGCATGATTTTGCGTATCTGAAGATAATCAGCTGTCGAGAGGGGAGGGGAGGGCTGGGAGCCTGGGGATGGAATGGTGCCAGCGACAGTTTGGGGACAGACGCCAGGAAAAGGTCCCTTCCCTGCTCCCTGATCCCAAACCGCTGTACCTGTGTGACCCCAAACACCCTGACCTGACTGATCCCAAACCGCTGTACCTGTGTGACCCCAAACCGCTGTACCTGTGTGACCCCAAACCCCTGTACCTGTGTGACCCCAAACCCCTGTACCTGTGTGATCCTCAACCCTTATTCCTATGTGATCCCAAACCCCTGTCAACTGTGTGACCCCAAACCCCTGTACCTGTGTGACCCTAAACCCCTGTACCTGTGTGATCCTAAACCCCTGTACTTGTGTGATCCCAAACCCCTGTACCTGTGTGATCCCAAACCCCTGTACCTGTGTGATCCCATAACCCCTGTACCTGTGTGACCCCAAACCCCTGTACCTGTGTGACCCTAAACCCCTGTACCTGTGTGATCCCAAACCCCTGTACCTGTGTGACCCTAAACCCCTGTACCTGTGTGATCCCATAACCCCTGTACCTGTGTGACCCTAAACCCCTGTACCTGTGTGATCCCATAACCCCTGTACCTGTGTGATCCCAAATCCCTGTACCTGTGTGATCCCAAACCGCTGTACCTGTGTGATCCCATAACCCCTGTACCTGTGTGACCCCAAACCCCTGTTCCTCTGTGATCCCAAACCCCTGTACCTGTGTGACCCCAAACCCCTGTACCTGTGTGATCCCATAACCCCTGTACCTGTGTGACCCCAAACCCCTGTACCTGTGTGATCCCAAACCGCTGTACCTGTGTGATCCCATAACCCCTGTACCTGTGTGATCCCAAACCCCTGTCACCTGTTTGATCCCAAACCCCTGTACCTGTGTGATCCCATAACCCCTGTACCTGTGTGATCCCATAACCCCTGTACCTGTGTGATCCCAAACATCTGTACCTGTGTGATCCCATAACCCCTGTACCTGTGTGATCCCAAACCCCTGTACCTGTGTGATCCCATAACCCCTGTACCTGTGTGATCCCATAACCCCTGTACCTGTGTGATCCCAAACCCCTGTACCTGTGTGATCCCAAACCCCTGTTCCTCTGTGACCCCAAACCCCTGTTCCTCTGTGATCCCAAACCCCTGTACCTGTGTGATCCCAAACCCCTGTTCCTCTGTGATCCCAAACCCCTGTACCTGTGTGATCCCAAACCCCTGTACCTGTGTGAGCCCAAACCCCTGTTCCTCTGTGACCCCAAACCCCTGTACCTGTGTGATCCCAAACCCCTGTACCTGTGTGACCCTAAACCCCTGTACCTGTGTGATCCCAAACCCCTGTTCCTCTGTGATCCCAAACCGCTGTACCTGTGTGATCCCAAACCCCTGTCACCTGTTTGATCCCATAACCCCTGTTCCTCTGTGATCCCAAACCCCTGTTCCTCTGTGATCCCAAACCGCTGTACCTGTGTGATCCCAAACCCCTGTACCTGTGTGATCCCAAACCCCTGTTCCTCTGTGACCCCAAACCCCTGTTCCTCTGTGATCCCATAACCCCTGTCACCTGCAGGGTCCCCAGGCCGTTCCCAGCACTCACTCAGGGGGTTTCAGCCTTGGCCGGCTTCCCTAAAAAACCTGAAAATTCCATTTAAAAACCCAACTCCTTGAGGAAAAGAAAACTCTGGAGATGACAACGTTCCAATCTTGGATCCACTTCCAAGGGGTTTTAATTAATGACATCAAAGATGGGCCAAGTTTTCAGCTCAGCCCTGGTGAAATTGAAGTTGAAATCCCGGGGGTTTCTCTGGAAGCAGGAGATCCTCGGCTCTGCTCCGTCCTGGAAGGATGAGGAGGGTGAAGTTTCTCCAGGAAGTTTTACGGATAGCGAGTGTCAGGCTGCCTTACACCAAATAAAGTGTTTATCCCTGCAGAAATCAGTCAAACCGGGAGACAGCGCTGGCATTCCCAGCCCTCCCCGATGAGCTTGCAGGGTTTGGATTCTCCCTGGGTCTCCTCCACGTTTCCCAGGAGCCGAGGAAGGACGGGGCTGGAATGTGTTGCTATTCCAGCCTCCACCAGTGCCACTTTTATCTTTTTTTTTTTTTAATTTCTCTTCTTCTGTTTCCCCCCTTCCCTCCCTTTTCCCAGCCAGCTGCCGGGAGATGCTCTTTCCCGACCCCGGCCTCCCGCTGCGGGGTGTTTATGGGGTGTTGGGGCGCTCTGTGCTGACTCTGGGGCCAGCCCTGGTGTCCGCACTCAGCCCCGCCACAGCCCCGGATTTTGGGAAGGGCTGAGGCTCGGAGGAGCTTTTTCCCTGCTCGGGGCTGGGTTTCAAATCCCTGCTGGCAGCAGAGGCTCCGTGGCCAGGGCTGAGCCCGGGAGGGGTTTTGGGGCTGGGGAGGGCGCAGCTCCCCTGACAGAGCTGGGGGCTGTGACCCCTGGGGACTCCTGCTTGTCCTGATCCCACCCCGACCCCACTGAGCTGCTCACGAGGGGATTATCTGGGTTTGGTTTAACAAAGCTGGACTTTGTCAGACCCAGCAGAGCAGGGACAATTCCCGCCCCTCCACGTGTGACATTTGTCCCTCCCTGCTCACCTCAGGTTGTAATCCCTGGGCAGGATTCCCATTCCCAGCTCCTCATCCCTGGTTCCCAAAAGGAGAGGAGAAGCCAGGGCTCAGCAGGGTGGATCCTCTCCCTGCAGGGACCTAAAACCCACCTGGAGGTGGCACTTGGGGACATCCAGTGGTGGCCTTGGCGGTGCTAGGAGTGGTTGGATCCCTGATCTCAGAGGGTTTTCCGACCTTTAATTATCTGCTTCAGTGATTTCCTCAAGGACTAAATCCCCCCAGGAACTCCCAGGGGCTGGGTCCCACCTGGGATCACCCTTGGGTGCCACCCTTGGGAACCCCTGGAAGGGACACAGTATTTTCCAGTCGTTGTCCAGGATTCCTGCAGGCTGCAGTTGGATGAGCAGCGCCCAGACTGCTCCCAGGGCCTTTCCCAGTCCCCATCCCAGCTCCAGGCACATCCCATGGATTTGGAGCTGCTGTGGCCGTGGGGCAGGGAGGGTGGAGGTCCAAGGAAAGCTGCAGAGCCTTTCCGGGGTGGGATTCCCCAGGATCTGCCCACGGCTCCTTCCCCTGTGGGGGCAGCACAATCCAGGTCCTGCTGGAGCAGAGGGGCCCAGGAACCCCCTCCAAGGGTGCAGATCAGACTTGAATCCCAAAATCCCAGCTCCAGGTTTCTTCCCCAGCCCACGGGCTCTCCTGGAGTTCTGAGCACAGCCCTCCCACCTGTGCAAAATTCCCCTTTTCCATCTAATCCCATTTTTCCTTTAATTATGAAACCCCAAGGATCCCATAAGTTTTACGGAGAGTCCCGATCCCAGACCGGCCTGGAGCCTCCCTTTCTCCCCACCACCTCCCGTCTCCAGCCGCGGGACACGACCAGCAGCTGGAACATTCCATGAGCAGTGGTCAGAGCTGAATTTCCCTGCCTTCACCGGGGTGTGACCGTGCAGCTGACCCGAGCCCAGCAGCCCGGCCAGGACCCAAATCCAGCAGGACACAGGGACAAGGTTCCTTCTCTTTGGTTTTATTCCATCCCCCTTCCGCGTTTTGGCCCTGCCAAAATCAGGGTTTGCCTCTTCCCCCCGGATCATTCCTGAACCAAACCTCGGATGAATGACAAAACCGGGGAATGTCACTGCTCAGGGCCAGGATGGGGCCGCCTCCCTCCTTTCCTTGGGGCTGCTCTGTTATCAGGGCCACGTTCTGTCCATCCCTGAACGGTTACAGAGCCCCTTAGGCCTCAGTGTTTTCCCCTGACGTGGTTTTTAGGTGGAATACTCGAGTTATCCCTTGATCTTCCTGGGATGAGCTAAAACCAGGGAGCACAGGAGGCAGCTCTGCCTTGGAAAGGCTCCCAGTGCCCCCTGGGATGTTTGACCACCTTTGCAAAACGCCTGCGCCAAATTCAAGGACTTTCTGCCAGCCCCTGACCGGGGCAAAGTCAGTTCCCATCTCCCCACCCCAGAATTCCCCTTCTAATATTTCATATTGAATACTCAGCCCCATTTTCCGTGGGGCCCCTGCTCAGCTCTCCCATCCCAGACTCACTCCCCTGTCGTGCTCCCACAAACAATTTTCTATCTCCCAGGCCTGGCCCTCATTTGCTTTCTCCTCAACAAGTGACTTTGGGTTTATTTTGATTCCAATTCCGCCTCATTTGAATTAATCTGAATTATTTAGGGCATCAGGTCGCTCTGACTGCGGCGTCTTCCCCGTTGTTGATTGCTCTGCCAATCCTGGTGTTACCAGCAGTGATTTTCCTGCAGATCATTGCTGAAAATGTTGGATAATTTGGCCTGGAAGAGGGCTTGGCACAATCTCCAGGTGCCATTCCCTCTGAGCGATGCCTCCCCGGCTCTTTGGGAGCCCAGCTCACCCCCCAAGCTCATTTCATGGGATTTTGGCGCAGAATTCGCCGTAAATCCAGCAGAATGTTGTGCAACAGGATACCCAGGGCTCAGCAGGAATCGATTCCTCCTGTTACCAGACCTAATTCCAAGGAAAACAAAGGAAAAGGAGGAAAGAGCAGAAGTTATTGATGGGTTTTAATCCCGACCTCAGCGTCCTCCTGCGCTGAGGGGCCAGAGCAGAGGGGAGGGAGCAGCAAAGTCTGGGTCATGGACACCTCTTTGGAATCTGGAACACCTCTGGAACCCGTTCCAGGTCCTGCGGCTCTCCCAGGAATCCAAGAGGGTGAAAAATCAGCACGGCTGGGGCAGAGCTCGCCACAGCCAGCGACTGGAGGGCTCCTGGGTGAAAATCAGCTTGAAAGCTTTCCCCAGTCACAAGAGTTCCGGCAAGGAGCTGGGAATGGCTGAAATGACTGGATTCCAAAGGGGGGGAAAAAAAAATAAAATAAAATAAAAGGGAGACTTGAAACGGGCTGGGAATGGCGCTGCAGCCCCAGCCAGAGGGAGAACAAAGAGCCCTTTCAGCCGGTTTGCAGAGTTGGTCTCTTTGTCCCCCTGCAGTGGAGACGCTTCCAGTGGGATGCCCTGGAGATTAAAGGCAAGGATGCCCGCCCTGGGAGGCAGGGACGGGATACAGCTGTCCCGAAAAGAGGAGCTGTGGTGGCAGGAGAAGCAGGGATGAGGGAACACCACCCTCAGGAACGCTGGGGACGTTTTGTGGGGCCTGACCTGAGAAATCCCAGCGCGGGGGTGAGCGCTCGGGACCAGGGCATTTCTGGGGGAGGAAAGGGAGGATCCATGGAGAGCACGGGACTGGGAGCGTCTCCCCTCTGCCAGGGGGTGGGAGGCTTCCTGCCACAAACAATTCTTAACTCCAGCAGTAAGAGGTACGTGATTCCCAAAGCCTGGGGGTGGCCAGGTCACACCCACGCTCCTGGGGAGGTTTCCTGATGGATCCAAAGTGGGAATCAGCAGGAGAAGTTGGAATTATTCCCCTTTCTGACACCTTTCACTGCTGGGGGAGGGTGGGGGTCGGTCCCAGCTCCCAATTCCAGACTCTTTATCCCTGCTCCAGCTCCTGGGCAAGGACACAGGAGGACGAGAGCTCTGAGAGCTCCTCACCAAAACCTTTCTCCTTCCAAAACCATTCCCAGGTTTATTTCATGTGCAAGGAAATGCAAGGATAGAAGTTTGGATTAGACGGGAGATTGGCAATCAGGAATTGTTCCCTGGGAGGGTGGGCAGGGGCTGGGATGGAATTCCCAGAGCAGCTGTGGCTGCCCCTGGATCCCTGGCAGTGCCCAAGGCCAGGCTGGACACTGGGGCAGTGGCAGGTGTCCCTGCCAGGGCACTGGGTGGGATTTCAGGTCCATTCCCACCCAAACCATTCCAGGATTCTGTTTATTTCCTGCGAATAATACCTTTAAAGCCAAACCCATCTCTTTTCAAAGGCACAAATTGTCATTGTTTTCCAATTTGTTTTCCATTTCAAATTTAATGGAACCCTTCAGGAGCTCTGACAGGAGGCAGCAAATTAGGTGCAGGGAATGGAGCTCAAATAGAATTCATTGGGAAGGGGTTTTTTTGACAGCTGGGCCAGAGGAGCACCGTGGAGCTGCCAGAAACATCAGAAGAGAAGTGGAAAAAATGTGGATGAATCGAGGGGGTTAAGCAGGATCTGGAGAGGGAAAAGCAGGAAATAAACAGGGAAAAACCTGGGCTGGAGAGATTTGGGAATGGTCAGCAGGACAGGGGGTGTATGGAGCTGGGGTCTGTGCCCAGTGATGATCCAGGATTGGGGTTTTTACCTGAAGGGCTCCAGGAGAGCTGGAGAGGGATTTGGGACAGGGACAGGACACAGGGATGGGTGGGAGATTGGGATCTTGGGAAGCTCCCAGCTTGTCTGGGAACCTGTAACACTCTTTTACACCCATATCATAAAAAAATATCTCCTTGCACCCCGTTTAAACCAAACCTCCTTTGGTTCCCAACCATCCCCCTTCCTGTATCACATCAGCCCCCCCCCCCCCTGATCCTGGAAAAGCAGCACAGAGCCCTGAGATCCTGGGAATGAGGATGATTTTCTCCCACAGCTCCCTGCAGCCCCAGATCCTCATTAGGCTCCATTTTCTTGGCTAACTGAGTTCCAGCTTAATGGCCAGGACGTTCCTGGACCCCAAGTGCCACATCCCAACGCATTAAAGCTTTCTGCTCAGATAAATATCTGCTCCAAACGTGTTCCCATTATCCTGCAGGAATGGCAGGAGGGCCAGGAGAGCATTCCAACCTCCTTTAATTCAATAAACAAACAGATAACGAGATTTTCTGGGAGCCATCCCACAGAATGGAGCAGAGATTCCACTCAGTGCCTAAACTCCAAAAAATAGCTGGAAAAAGGAGCTTTTTAGGAACCCTGGTGTTACCCTGTTTTTTCTGAGTTTTTTTTATTAGCCTTTTCAATTTCATAATGGAGTCAGATCTTTTAGTTACTGTACAATATTAGAGCAGTTTTCTACCTTTTCCCACAGATGTAACATAAACAAACCCTTTGTTTTTCATTCTCTGTCCTTTGTTTGCATATTTCTAACCTGAAAACAATTGTAACTGACAATTGGTCTGGCCACTGAGGCTGAGGGGTGGAAACCCCAAAAGGCCAATCTTCTGCCAGACCCACAAATGTATAAAAAGTAAAGAATAAACAAAGGGGTCTTCTTCCTCCTCTCTCCGCTCTCTCAGCAGTGAGCTGGGATCGGAAGGACCTCTGCTTTGCAAAAATCTCTTGTCTGCGTCTGACTGCTTTGTGTGTCTCGGTGACACCCTGGGATGGTGGAGCAGGAGCCCAGCAGGAACCCCTTTGTGATGATGGAGCAGGAACCCCTGGAATGATGGAGCAGGATCTCCATGGATGATGGAGCAGGAGCCCAGCAGGATCTCTGGGATGACAGCACAGGAGCCCATCAGAATCCCTTGGGATCCTGGAGCAGGAATCCCTGGAATGATGGAGCAGGACCCCAGCTTTAAGGCCCCTTCTAACTGAAACCATTCCAGGATTCCCTAAGATTCCAGCCCCCAGGAGCTGTGAGTTGTTTTAAGGCAGCCAGTGGCGCTCCCTTGCTTGAGACCTCGAGGTTTTCCCCAGCACCTTTTGGGGTTGGGTTTGGAACTCTTAGAAAATTCCAGCCCTGCACCATCCCAGGCCGAGGAGTTCCAGCGGGAAAGCCCCAGGAACAGTCTCCTGTTGTTTGTTTGAACTTTGTTCTTGTGCTGGGAACGGCCTGGGAACAACAGCCCCTTGTTCAGCTCCCAGCCCCAGCCCCAGCTCCTTTCAATGCCCACTTTGCAGAATAAAGGGTCACAAAGTCCCCTGCCAACGTCCCAACATCCCAACATCCCCTTCCTGGGGCAGAACCCACCCAGGACAAGGAATTACTGACAGGGAGAGGGAGAGGAGGTGAAATCCCAACATCCCGGCCCTGCAGCTCTCCCAGAGCCGCCCCAGCTGGAAAGGTTTCCGCTTTCCCTGAGGTCCCAGCTCTGTCTGCCGCCGGTTTTGTCCCTGGAGGGATGGAAGAGCAGGGAAAGGTCAGGGGCTGGGTGGTGGTGCCCGAGCCCAGCTGGCAGCGCCCATCCTGGCTGCTCCTCCAGGCAGCCCAAAGGTTCTTAAAGCTTTAACAAAGCTCGGGAGTTCCTCTGCCAAGCTCCTGCCCCAAAAATTCCCCACCCAGCAGCATGAAAGTGTTCATCAAACATTGGTGGCCTCTAGGAAACAGATCTGGGGGGGAGTTTGGAGCTCACTGGGGCAAGAGGATTTGTCCAAAGAGGATTTTTCCAGCCCTAGGGAAGAAAATTCCACGTCCTGCCAGGAAATGTTCCCAAAGAGCCGAGAGCTGGACATTTGTGGGCACCAAGTGTCGCTCCCCACAGGAACGAACCAGGCTGGAAAACTACGAAGGGTTTTTGTGTGGCCCAGCACAAATTTGGGCTGAAAACGCGGAGGCAAAATTGTTTCCATGGCTGTCCCTCCGTGTGAGTCTAGGCTGCAGGAAAAACCAACCTGGCAGAACATCCAGGGCCACTCCTGGGTATTGGGAGCACATCCCCTTCCCCTTCCCAACATCCCCTTCCCCACATCCCATTTCCCACATCCCCGTCCCCACATCCCATTCCACATCCACACATCCCCTTCCCTACACCCCTTTCCCCCCGTTCCCTCCCGCACTTCCAGGACCTGCCTGTGCCTCTTTCCCATCAGGAAAGAGAGGCCAATGTGGTTTTTTTGGGCAGGAACCAGAGGATGGCTGGAAACAACTCCTAAAATCCATCATCAGTGGGCAGCCGGAAGAGAATTTAGCCTTTATTTAGCCTTTATTTAGAGAATTTAGGCAGGAGAGCTGCTGGATTGATTCACCCCAAAGCTCCTCCAGACAAGGAATGCTTCATTTTTTGCTCTTCTTCCCGAGCAGATTCCCAAATTCCTCAGCGTGCCCTCTGCCCCTTCCCGTGCCATGCAGGATCCATGGATCTGAGCACCCAAAGTTCCTCCCAGGGTGACCTGAAGCTCTCCCGGTGGATTTTGGACTGGAGAAACTCTTGGAGATTCCAGAGATCTCAGTGAGGCCCCATTAAACAGGAGCAAACTCCCCTGTCCTGCTTGTCCTGGCTGGCTGCGGCTGCTCCTGCGTGAGCCAAAGGTTGGAAAAGGCTGGCAAGGGGTTGGCAGCATTCCTGAGGGAATGGCAGCAGCAGGAATTTGCCTCTGGGCAGGATTGCCGTTTGTTCATGGGGTGAAAGCAGAGCTGTTCCTGCAAGGACACCTCAGCAGGGGCAGCTCCTGCTGAGCTGGGATTTCACCGAAGCCTGGCGGGGAGCGACGTCCTGTGCTCAGACCGAGAGTTCCAGGTGCTTTCACCAACTCCGTTCCCAAAGGTACCTCAAAAGCGGCCATCCTACAAATATTTCCATATATCAGGATTTAATCTCGCATATCAAGACCTCTCTTGAATCAAGGCTGCAAAGGCTCCCAGTGAAACGCAGCCCCGAGAAATGGAATATTTCAACTTCGAGCCAGCCAGGTTCACAGCTGGAGCTGGTCAAGGGAAGAGCTGGGGGTTCCCTAAACCAGATCCTAAAGATGCTGGGCTCTTTAAAGTCAGGCTCAGCACCGCCAGCCCCACGAGCGCTGCTCATCCCAACATCTCCAGCGAGTCCCGGTTTCCTTGGAGGCTCATCCGCACCTCCCGCCCCAGAACCACCCACAGCAGCAGCTCTTCCCCGGAGGCTTTCAGTCCCACGTGGATGTGCAATATTCCATAAATCCCACCCGGTTCCCACTCCACAACCCCACAGCCTCCCCCTCGCCCTTCGCAGGGATCCCAGAGCCGTCACTGAGGCGCTGCTGTCGGGGCTCTGTTACTGCTACAAAAGGTGTGACAGGGAATGTGTGACACGGAATGTGTGACAGGGAATGTGTGACAGGGAATGTGTGACACGGAATGTGTGACACAGAATGTGTGACAGGGAATGTGTGACAGGGAACGAGTGACATGGAATGTGTGACACGGAACGTGTGACAGGGAACGTGTGACACGGAATGTGTGACACGGAACGTGTGACAGGGAATGAGTGACAGGGAATGTGTGACATGGAATGTGTGACACGGAATGAGTGACAGGGAATGTGTGACATGGAATGTGTGACAGGGAATGTGTGACATGGAATGTGTGACAGGGAACGTGTGACAGGGAACGAGTGACACGGAATGTGTGACACGGAATGTGTGACAGGGAATGTGTGACACGGAATGTGTGACACGGAACGTGTGACAGGGAATGTGTGACACGGAATGTGTGACAGGGAATGAGTGACACGGAATGAGTGACACGGAACGTGTGACAGGGAATGTGTGACATGGAACGTGTGACAGGGAATGAGTGACACAGAATGAGTGACACGGAATGTGTGACAGGGAATGTGTGACATGGAACGTGTGACAGGGAATGTGTGACACAGAATGTGTGACACGGAATGTGTGACACGGAATGTGTGACACGGAATGAGTGAAATGGAATGTGTGACATGGAATGTGTGACACGGAACGTGTGACAGGGAATGAGTGACAGGGAATGTGTGACAGGGAATGAGTGACAGGGAATGTGTGACATGGAATGTGTGACAGGGAATGAGTGACAGGGAATGTGTGACACGGAACGTGTGACAGGGAATGAGTGACAGGGAATGTGTGACACGGAACGTGTGACAGGGAATGAGTGACAGGGAACGAGTGACAGGGAATGTGTGACACGGAACGTGTGACAGGGAATGAGTGACAGGGAATGTGTGACACGGAACGTGTGACAGGGAATGAGTGACAGGGAATGTGTGACACGGAATGTGTGACACGGAATGTGTGACATGGAACGTGTGACACGGAATGTGTGACAGGGAATGTGTGACAGGGAATGTGTGACACGGAACGTGTGACAGGGAATGTGTGACACGGAATGTGTGACACGGAATGTGTGACAGGGAATGTGTGACAGGCAACGTGTGACACGGAATGTGTGACATGGAATGTGTGACACGGAATGAGTGACAGGGAATGTGTGACAGGGAATGTGTGACACGGAATGTGTGACAGGGAATGAGTGACACGGAATGTGTGACACGGAATGTGTGACACGGAATGAGTGACAGGGAATGTGTGACACGGAATGTGTGACAGGGAATGTGTGACAGGGAACGAGTGACACGGAATGTGTGACACGGATTGTGTGACACGGAATGTGTGACATGGAATGTGTGACAGGGAACGAGTGACACGGAATGTGTGACACGGAATGTGTGACATGGAACGTGTGACATGGAATGTGTGACACGGAATGTGTGACACGGAATGTGTGACAGGGAATGTGTGACAGGGAATGTGTGACATGGAATGTGTGACAGGGAACGAGTGACACGGAATGTGTGACAGGGAATGTGTGACACGGAATGTGTGACAGGGAACGTGTGACAGGGAATGTGTGACAGGGAATGTGTGACACGGAATGTGTGACAGGGAACGTGTGACATGGAACGTGTGACAGGGAACGTGTGACAGGGAATGTGTGACATGGAACGTGTGACATGGAATGTGTGACACGGAATGTGTGACACGGAACGTGTGACATGGAATGTGTGACACGGAACGTGTGACAGGGAACGTGTGACACGGAATGTGTGACAGGGAATGAGTGACAGGGAACGTGTGACAGGGAATGTGTGACACGGAACGTGTGACAGGGAATGTGTGACATGGAATGTGTGACATGGAATGTGTGACACGGAATGTGTGACAGGGAACGTGTGACAGGGAATGTGTGACATGGAATGTGTGACAGGGAATGTGTGACACGGAACGTGTGACAGGGAATGTGTGACACGGAATGTGTGACAGGGAATGAGTGACACGGAATGTGTGACACGGAATGTGTGACACAGAACATGTGACAGGGAACGTGTGACACAGAACATGTGACACGGAATGTGTGACAGGGAATGCGCAACACAGGACGTGTGACAGGGAACGTGTGACAGCCCGCCTCGTGCTGCTCTCTGAAGTGCTCTAAATAATTAAACTTCAGCTAGACCTGTCAAAACAAACCCGCCGAGCCCTGTGGCGCCTTTGATTCTGTTTGTGGGTGTTCCTCCTCCTTTATTTCGGTGCCTGTTAATCCCAGCGTCTTACAGGCCCCAGGGATTCAGAGGAGCGCTAAAAGGAAGATCCCAAACCACAAAAAGTAGGATTTAAAGGAGGAGGATCCCTTTGGATTCAGCTCAAGCCAGCAGCAAGGAGCTGGATGGGCAGGAGGGAGGCTGAAGAGCAGGGGTGCCGCCCCACCAACCTCACCCTCCCATTCCTGCTCCACTCCAGAGCTTTTCCTCCCTGTAGCTGTTCAGAATAATCCCAGGAAGATCCCAAACCTCCACAAAAGCAGGATTTAAAGGATGAGCATCCCTTTGGAGACAGCTCACGCCGATGGCAGGGAGATGGATGGGCAGCAGGGACAGGGACAGGGACAGGGACAGGGACAGGGACAGGGATAGTGATACAGCTCGGGAGGGCGGAGACACAAAGAGGAGACAGATCAGGGATGGACTGGAGAGCTGGGATGAAGATATTTGGGGATAAATTACCCCCTGAGAGGATTGGGATGACGATATTTGGGATTCATCATTTCGGGCCCTTCACAGGCTTTCGCAGCTCCTCGCTGCAGCTCCTGGCAGAATTTGGGGTGAAACAGGTGGTTCCAAACGTGTAACAATTTCTGTTGCCAACAGGTGAATTCTCCCAGGCTTGGGAATGCAGGGAGTGATGCTCCGGCTGCACGTGGGAGATGAATCGAGCTGGGAATGCCAGGCAGGTTGTTAGGCATTAATTAGCATTAATTACCCCCCTCCCCTGCGCAGGCACCTCTGGCAGCAATCAGCCCAAGGGCCACCCCTGCTTTTCTCTGCCTCTAATTCCGTAATTGGAGGGGAGGGAAGAGGGAAGGGAAAAAGGGGAGCTGAAGTAGAAATGGCTCCGCTGATCTGCAGAGCGCTAATTGCGGGTTTGCTCGGGGTAAATCCCCCCCTGCGAGGATTAGGATGAAGCTGTTTGGGATAAATTCCTCCCTGTGAGGATTAGGATGAAGGTATTTGGGGTAAATTCCTCCCGGTGAGGGGCTGGGATGGAATTCCCAGAGAAGCCCCTGGATCCCTGGAAGCGTCCAAGGCCAGGCTGGCTGAGCCCCTGCTGCCCCTTCAGCAGGGCTTGGGGTTTTTTTTGCTCATGCGTTGTGCTGCTCACCCCAAATCCCCTCTGGGCATCCCTGGCTCGCTCCTCTGACTGGTACAAGAATTAGAATGAAGATATTCAGGATAAATTCTTCCCTGTGAGGATCAGGATGAAGATACTTAGGATAAATTCTCCCTGGGAGGGTGGGCAGGGGCTGGGATGGAATTCCCAGAGCAGCTGTGGCTGCCCCTGGATCCCTGGCAGTGCCCAAGGCCAGGCTGGACACTGGGGCAGTGGCAGGGGTCCCTGCCAGGGCAGGGGTGGCTCTGGGTGGGATTTAAGTTCCTCCCAACCCCAACCATTCCCTGTGGGCACAGGCCCAGGATGTGAGTGGAAAGGGCAGGACGAGGAGCCAGGAGGGAGAAGGAAAATCAGGAAAAGCCCTTTGTGGGCAGGTTTGAGCTCCCAGCCCCTTGCAGGCTCAGTCTCCCCCTGCTCGGTTTCCAGCCCGGTCCCTCCCCTCTCCTCCCGTGTCCTCCGGCTGTTCCTGAGTGGGACAAAGCCAGGAAAATGGGGAGGCAGGGAAGGGCAGCAGCCAGGATTTTCCCTGCAACTTGTTCCAGTTCAATCACACATCCTGAATCCAGTAGAATATTTAAGATCTGTTTTTTCTCCCTTCTCCTGCCCCATTTTCTCCCCTGGAATGCCCCTGATGCCATCCCAGCAGCCTTAAAGAGAATTGGGAATTTTTCCCTGAGCTATCCCGGCAGCCCAAAGGGGAAGAGGGAATTAGGATTTTCCCTGAACCATCCCAGCAGGGCTGGGAATGTTGATGGAGCAGTTAAAGGAGGATTTTGGGGTGAGGAGTGGGGCTGGGGTTTCCTTCAGATGAGACAGAGCAGGACCCTTCACAGTATTTCTCCATCCCGGGATGGAAAACTGATCCCTGCCCTTTGTCCCTGCCGCATTCCCTGCCAGCATCACCTCCAGCTGTGCCCGGGAACAAGTGAGAGCTGAGTGAGGCTGGAGAGGGCAAATATTCCCTGGATTCACCCCCAAAAACCCGGCCTGGGACCCTCCCAGCCCCTGGGCAGGGGCATTCCCGGAGCAGGGTCCTGTCCCAAGCAGCAGGAAAGGAGCTGGAGGAGTTGGGATCCCACATCCCCTTATCCTGGGAATCCCAAAATTTTCCTTCCCTCCCTGCTGAGGGAATCCCTCCCCTGCAGCTTCCAGAGCCCAAACCTGGCCGGGTGCTCACCCAAAACCCATCCAGCATGATCTGGGAGCGATTCCCACCACCAGGATAACTGGGAAAGGGATCTTTTCCTTTTACAGCGATCCTCTCAGACCCTCCTTTGTCACCGAGACACACAGAGCAGTCACACGCAGACAAGAGATTTTCACAAAGCAGAGGTCCTTCTGATCCCAGCTCACTGCTGAGAGAGCGGAGAGAGGAGGAAGAGCACCCCTTTGTTTATTCTTTACTTTTTATACATTTGTGGGTCTAGCAGAAGATTGGTTTTTGGGGTTTCCACCCCTCAGCCTCAGTGGCCAGACCAACTTGTCAGTTACAGTTGTTTTCAGGTTAGAAATATGCAAACAAAGGACAGAGAATGAAAAACAAAGGATTTGTTTATGTTACATCTGTGGGAAAGGTAGAAAACTGCTCTATATTGTACAGTAACTAAAAGATCTGACTCCATTTATGAAAATCAAAAGGCTAATAAAAAACTCAGAAAAACCAGGGTAACACTCCTTGGGTTTGTGACGCTCCTCTCACCTCAGATGGGGAAACTGAGGCACAAAGAATCAGGGTCATTAAGGCTGGAAAATCCCTCAAAAATTGCCACATCCACACTTTTATTTTTTTTTTTTTTTTTGAATCCTTAACACAGGGAATCAGCCACAGCCTCTCCGACCTGTCCTTCCTGGGGAGAAATTACGAGGGGGAAAACAGACAATCCATTTATTTTTAAAATAAAATTTAAAAAATTATTAAAATATTACATTTTAAAAATTACTAAAATGATTAAAATAAGAGTGCCCCCTCCCCACACTTGCACCCACGGCAGAACTTCCCCAGATGTTTACTGAGCCTGAGGTGACCTTTTCCATGGAGACAGAGATGTTTATTCAGCTCAAACGCCCTGTGCCCGAGCCCAGGGATCCTGGCAGATCCTGGCAGGCGTTTTCCAATTTCTCCCGGATTTACGGAGAGCCGGGTGCTCCCAGCCCAGCCTCTCGTCCCTTCCAGAGGGAATTCCCTCCCCCAGCGCTGCGGGTGGATCCGCGGCAGCGCCGGGAGCCCTGCCCGGGGTCTGGAGCAGCAGAGCTCGCTCAGCTGAAAGGTCAAGGGATGGAAATGGAAACGCGGCCTGGAAAAAGGAGAATTCCCGGGAGTGAGCTGTGGTTCACTCCGGGAAAATCCTCCCAGACAGCCCCATCCAGGGAGGGGCTGCGGGGGCTTCCACAGCCCGGTCCTGCCGTCCCCTCCCGATTGTCACCTCCCGATTGTCGCCTGCCCTCGGGTCCGGTGCCTCGGGAAGGGCTGGGGGATTCCCGGCTCTCCAGGGATCCATTCCACCGTTCCCACCCCGCCGGGAGCTGCCCAACCGCGGGGGCTGGGAAGGAGGAAGGGAAGGAAGGAGGGAGAGGACGAGGGACAGATGGCGGGAGAGGGCAGCGCTTCCCCGAGATCCCGCACAGGCAGAGCCTGAGGTGCTCCAGGAGGAGGGAATCTCCCCCAGCCAAGCTGGAGCTGCCCGGGAATGAGGCGGTGCCCAAACTGGGTCTCAGGTCTGGGCTGTGACGCTCAGAGGTGACGCTGCCCCGTGCCAGATGTGACCTGGCTCTCCTTGGATCCAGCCTGACTCTCCTTGGATCCAGCCTGGCTCTCACTGGATCCAGCCTGGCTCTCCTTGGATCCAGCTGGCTCTCCTTGGATCCAGCCTGGCTCTCACTGGATCCAGCCTGGCTCTCCTTGGATCCAGCCTGGCTCTCCTTGGATCCAGACTGACTCTCCTTGGATCCAGCCTGGCTCTCACTGGATCCAGCCTGGCTCTCACTGGATCCAGCCTGGCTCTCCTTGGATCCAGCCTGGCTCTCCTTGGATCCAGCCTGGCTCTCCTTGGATCCAGACTGACTCTCCTTGGATCCAGCCTGGCTCTCACTGGATCCAGCCTGGCTCTCACTGGATCCAGCCTGGCTCTCACTGGATCCAGCCTGGCTCTCCTTGGATCCAGCCTGGCTCTCCTTGGATCCAGCCTGGCTCTCCTTGGATCCAGACTGACTCTCCTTGGATCCAGCCTGGCTCTCACTGGATCCAGCCTGGCTCTCACTGGATCCAGCCTGGCTCTCACTGGATCCAGCCTGACTCTCCTTGGATCCAGCCTGGCTCTCCTTGGATCCAGCCTGCCTTTCCTTGGATCCAGCCTGGCTCTCCTTGGATCCAGCCTGGCTTTCCTTGGATCCAGCCTGGCTCTCCTTGGATCCAGCCTGGCTCTCACTGGATCCAGCCTGGCTCTCCTTGGATCCAGACTGACTCTCCTTGGATCCAGCCTGGCTCTCCTTGGATCCAGCCTGCCTTTCCTTGGATCCAGCCTGGCTCTCCTTGGATCCAGCCTGGCTCTCCTTGGATCCAGCCTGGCTCTCCTTGGATCCAGCCTGGCTCTCACTGGATCCAGCCTGGCTCTCACTGGATCCAGCCTGGCTCTCCTTGGATCCAGCCTGGCTTTCCTTGGATCCAGCCTGGCTCTCACTGGATCCAGCCTGGCTCTCACTGGATCCAGCCTGGCTCTCCTTGGATCCAGCCTGGCTCTCCTTGGATCCAGCCTGGCTCTCACTGGATCCAGCCTGGCTCTCCTTGGATCCAGCCTGGCTCTCACTGGATCCAGCCTGGCTCTCCTTGGATCCAGCCTGACTCTCACTGGATCCAGCCTGGCTCTCACTGGATCCAGCCTGGCTCTCCTTGGATCCAGCCTGGCTCTCCTTGGATCCAGCCTGGCTCTGCAGCAGGATTTGCTCCACCCTGGGGTCTCCAAGGTTTCCCTGGGTCAGACCTGCCCCCGGGTGACAACAGTGCAAAGCCGGGTTCAGCTGAGCCGCAGGTCAAGCTCTGGGTCACAAAAGAGGAGAACAAAGCATTAAATCCCCGTGGTGTGGGACGAGGAGGTTCCTGTGGGGGTCCTTTTGATCCCTTTCCCCTCAAATCCTTCAGAATCTTTGGGAATTTTGACATGGGATGACAACTCCTGTGCCGGCAGGGCTGATTCCACCCAAGCCATGAGCCAGGGGAAGGATTAATTCCAGGATGTTCAATGGGCAATCTGCATCCCACATCCTACAGGAGTAGAGAATTCCCTGACAGGCTTCCCTTGTAGGATCCATTTTTGCAGCTGATGGAATTTTGGGGATGTTCTTGCAGGGAAGGAGTTGGACTTGATGATCCCTGTGGATCCCTCCCTCTCAGGATATTCCAGGATTTTATGGTTGGATTTTTAAGCCATTTCCCACCTCCCATCCGCGATCCCAATTTTTGCTGAGCCAAATTTTGGTGTGTTCTGTGTGAGGAAGGAGCTGGAGTCAATGACCCCTCTGGATCCTGTCCATCTCAGGATATTCCATGATTTTACAACTGGACTTTGAAGCCATTCCCCACCTCCCATCTCCTCTGCCACGCTCCCATCCACAATCCCCATGGCTCTGCTGCTTGGCTGACCCAAATTTTGGTGAGTTCTGTGCAGGGCCAGGAGATGGAATCGATGATCCCTGTGGATCCCTCCCACCTCGGGATATTCCATGATTTCACAGTTGGATTTTTAAGCCGTTTCCCATCTCCTCTTCCAAGCTCCCATCCACGATCCTGATGGATCCAGTTAGGAGCCAATTAAGCCAGCAGGGAAAAGCATACCTGGATTCTGTGGGAATAAAAATGAGGAGAGCTTGGATCAAGCTCCTCCAGGAAATTCAGCAAACGGAGCTTTGTGAAGATCTCTCCTCCTTCTTTTTTTTCCTTCCACTTTCCTTTTTTTCTCCTCTCTCTTTTGGCCTCTTGCCATGCAAAGAAAATAAAAATCTGGGGCAAGGGGTGACGAGGAAACTGAATTTGTGACGAGGAAACTGAATTTAGGTCAATCAGGGAAAAAAAAAAAAAACCCACCAGGCAAATTTAAAAAAAGAGTGGATTTCTTTGGGATTTGAAACATTCCTTTAAAGTCCTGGAAAATGAAATGGAGAAGAATCCTGCCGGGAAAGGTCGTGGTGAAGCTGCAAAGGGAACAGCGGGGTTTTCCTTCACGTGTTTGACTGGCAGGGGAGGGAGGGAAGGTTGGGGTCTGAATCCACGATTTTTACTGCTCCAGAATGGCAGAATGACCATCCCAGTGGATCCCAGTACATCCCGGTGCATCCCAGTACATCCCAGTGCATCCCAGTACATCCCAGTGCATCCCAGTATATCCCAGTACATCCCAGTACATCCCGGTGCATCCCAGTCCATCCCAGTACATCCCAGTGTACCCCAGTACATCCCAGTGCATCCCAGTACATCCCAGTACATCCCAGTACATCCCAGTACATCCCGGTGCATCCCAGTACATCCCAGTACATCCCAGTGTACCCCAGTACATCCCAGTGTATGCCAGTACATCCCAGTACATCCCAGTACATCCCAGTACATCCCGGTGCATCCCAGTACATCCCAGTACATCCCAGTGTACCCCAGTACATCCCAGTGCATCCCAGTACATCCCAGTGTACCCCAGTACATCCCAGTGTATGCCAGTACATCCCAGTACATCCCAGTACATCCCAGTGTATCCCAGTGTATGCCAGTACATCCCAGTACATCCCAGTACATCCCAGTACATCCCAGTGTATCCCAGTGTATCCCAGTGCATCCCAGTACATCCCAGTACATCCCAGTACATCCCAGTGTATGCCAGTGTATGCCAGTACATCCCAGTACATCCCAGTACATCCCAGTGTATCCCAGTGTATCCCAGTGCATCCCAGTACATCCCAGTACATCCCAGTGCATCCCAGTGTATCCCAGTGCATCCCAGTACATCCCGGTGCATCCCAATGCATCCCAGTACATCCTAGTGTATCCCAGTGCATCCCAGTGTATCCCAGTGCATCCCAGTACATCCCAGTGTATCCCAGTACATCCCAGTGTACCCCAGTGCATCCCAGTGTATCCTGATACATCCCAATGCATCCCAGTACATCCCAGTGTATGCCAGTACATCCCAGTACATCCCAGTACATCCCAGTACATCCCAGTACATCCCAGTGTATCCTGGTACATCCCAGTGCATCCCAGTACATCCCAGTGTATCCCAGTGTATCCCAGTGTATCCCAGTGTATCCCGGTACATCCCAGTGTATCCTGGTACATCCCAGTGTATCCCAGTGTATCCCAGTGTATCCCGGTACATCCCAGTGCATCCCAGTACATCCCAGTACATCCCAGTACATCCCAGTACATCCCAGTGTATCCTGGTACATCCCAGTGCATCCCAGTACATCCCAGTGTATCCCAGTGTATCCCAGTGTATCCCAGTGTATCCCGGTACATCCCAGTGTATCCCAGTGTATCCCAGTGCATCCCAGTGCCTGGTGGCAGCCGGAACATCCCTTCCTTCTCTCTTTCCCAGACAATTTCCAGCCCTTGTGGAGCTGATTCCAGCCTGGCCGATGTCCATCCACTTCCCAGCGCTGCCCGTTCCAGGCAGGAGCCACCTTCCCATGGATTTCAGGCGCCACGGAGCCCCCGCGGCCCTCGGGGGAGCAGGATGGGGCAGGACGCGCTGTTCCCCTGTGCTCCGGGAGGATCTGGGACAGGAGGAGCTCTGCTGCCTCTCCTGGACCTCCAGGATGCGCGCCCGGGCAGCAGGATGCTCTGGGAATGTCCCAAAACCTGTCCCAGCCGGTTTCCAAAGCATCCGGGGAGCGCTGGAGCAGCCTCAGAGCTCCGGGCGGGAATACAGAGGGGAAGTTGTGGAAGAAGGGCAAAGCAAATCCCAAAACGTGTCTGGAAAGAGGAAAAGCAGACACAGGGACATGCGCAGCCAGAGCCGGGGCAGGGAGGGGGGAAGGAAGAGCCACCGAGGGAATCTTGGAGGATTTTCCATTCAGTGCTCCTGGAGGGAGGCAATGCTGCCTCTGCCTCATCTCCCGCCGCGATTAATTCGGGAACGGCAAATTCCCACCCCGCCTCATCAGCCACGCTCTTCCTCTCGCCGCTGCTTCCATCAGCTCATCCATATTGAAATCTCCTGGATCCCGAGCTCCGGGAGAGCTCCCTCCTTGGAAAAGCCACGCTCCAGCGGAGCCCAGCGCTGCCAGGGGACAAAGGACAATCATTTGACGCTGGGACAAAAATCCACGGCTGGCTTCACATGCCAAAATTCCCCACGTTCCTAGGGCGTTTTGAACAGTTTTCCAATAAAATGCCGAGGGACAGCGTTGGATGTTTGAACCCCCAAATCCCTGATGGACCAGTTCATGCTCCAGCGAGTATTGGACCACCACATCCTGCTCAGCCAGGCTTGGAAAGGGAATCTGTGCAATTCCCAGGAGCAGAGCGGGGTCCTGGTGCCCGGCACGGAGCGGATCCTTCCTCCGGAGCCGCCAGACTCCGCGGATTCCCCAAAAAACCGCGGCCAAGGAACAAAGCCCGGCTCGGAGCGGGATCCCGGGAATGCGGGCCGGGATGTCGGCAGGTGGTGCTCTTCACCTGGGAGCCGCGGCCGGATCGGGGCTGCGGGAGCCGGGGACGGAATTCGGGACCGCTCCGTGCTCAGGGTCCGGCCGGGCTCGGCTGCTCCATCCCCGCTGCCGGATCCCAGCCCGGATCTGAATCCCGGAATCGCTGAGGTTGGGAAAAACCTCCCGAGATCATCGAGTCCGAGCTCTGCCCGATCCCCACCAGAGCCCTGAGTGCCACCTCCAGGGATTCCTTGGGCACCTCCAGGGATGGGGATCCAAACCTCCCTGGGCACTTCCAATCCCTGAGCTCCCTTTCCATGGGGAAATTCCTGCTGCTGTCCATCCTGAGCCTCCCCTGGCCCAGCCTGAGGCTGTTCCTTTTATCCTGTCGCTGGTTTTCTGGGAGAAGCTGACCCCAAATCCCACCCAGAGCTGGTGGGGTGGATCCAGAGCTTTCCTGGAAGCATGAAAATGAGCAGGAAGTGGGTTCAGGTTCTTTCCTGTCCTCCCAGCCAGTCCCATGTGCTCCCCATCATCCCTCAGCTCCCGAGGCAGTGGCTCCCTGCAGATCCCAAAAAATGTGGGATACTGCAGATGTTCAGCTCCAGGAGGAGCAGGATGCTCCCAGCTGGGCGTTTGGGAGCACCCAGGGGATGGGAAAAACCAACATTCCAAACACACCCTAACCAATCTGGAGCTCCTGGGGAGCAAACAGGGAGCGTGGGGTGGCCAAACCTGGGACATTTCCATGGGAAGATCCAAAAATTCCGCTCTCCAAACACCCTGGGGATGGGAAAAACCAACATTCCAAACCAATCTGGAGCTCCTGGGGAGCAAGCAGGGAGCCTGGGGTGGCCAAAGCTGTGACATTTCCATGGGAGGATCCCAGAATTTCTCTCTCCAAGCACGCAGGGGTCAGTGCTGTGCTCTGGTGTCCTCAGCTGGTTTCAGGTGACTCCACTGCAGCCCCAAATTGAATTTGGGGTTTCTGAATCCTCAGCCAGGGCAGCTGGGGCTAAACCCCAGGAGAAGTTGCCAGGTTCCAATCTCTGGTGCTCCTGGCCCACTTTTCCAGCCCTCCTGGCCAGCTGCCACCTCCCACTCCCAGGAGTTTCCAGCCATTTCTCAGGGACATTTCTGCCGTCACAGGCTGTGAGGGGAGGAGTTCGGGGAGAGCAGCGGATCCCACATCACCCCAAAACGATCCCGGAGCCGGGCTGGGCCATGAGGGGCAGGGCAGGAGGGTTTGGGGGAAGAACTGATATTGCCAATATTGATAATTCCTTAGGAAACCTTCGGCACAGGGCAGGGGGTGAGGGAATGAGGCTGGAAGGGACAGGGACAGGGACAGGGACAGGGACAGGGACAGGGACAGGAATGGGGACAGGGACAGGGACAGGGACAGGGACAGGGACAGGGACAGGGACGGGGACAGGGACAGGGACAGGGACAGGGACAGGGACAGGGACAGGGACAGGGATGGGGACAGGGACAGGGACAGGGATGGGACAGGGACAGGGACAGGGACAGGGATGGGACAGGGACAATGGCAGGGACACAGCCAGTGACAGGGGCAGGGGTGGGCACAGGGACAGAGACAGGGCTGGGAGGGGCAGGGACAGGCACAGGGACAGGGACAGGGAACAGGGCTGGGGACAGGGATGGGAGGGACAAGGAAAGGGATATGGGGGACAGGGACAATGGCAGGGACAGGGGCAGTGAGAGGGACAGGGAAAAGGATATGGGGGATGGGGACAGGGACAGGGACAAGGACAGGGCTGGGAGGGACAGGGACAGGGCTGGGGACAATGGCAGGGACAGGGGCAGTGACAGGGACAGGGATGGGAGGGACAGGAACAGGGACAGGACTGGGAGGGACATGGACATAGCTGAGGCTGGCAGGCTCCTGGCCCATCCCACCTCTGGAAAATTCCCAGCTCCTGATGAATTTTTCACCAGGCCTGAAATATTCATGGCTGGCGTTGACCTTTTTTGTTGCTGATCCGTCACCGCAGCTGCCTGGGATCCTGGACCCTTCCAGGGGACATTTCCCGAGCCTTGGGAATGGCACAAACACCACCAAAGCCACTCCCAGCACAGCCCCAAAGGTCGGTGCCCCCCCCGCCCATGCCAGCACCCATGGGAGCTCATTCCAGGATTTGGGAAGTGCTGCTGCTGATCTGGGTCACCCCATTCAGTGCTCAGAGCTGTCCCCCTGCCCAAACCCTTCTGGATTATTTTAAATTTCGAGGATTTCAGCATTCCCAGGCTCTGGCAGGTGCTGGAGCAGGACATCCAGAGACTGGGGAGGCCCTGGAAGAGATTTCCCAGAGCAGCTGTGGCTGCCCCTGGATCCCTGGCAGTGCCCAAGGCCAGGCTGGACACTGGGGCAGTGGGAGCTGTCCCTGCCAGGGCAGGGGTGGCACTGGGTGGGATTTAAAGTCCATTCCCACCCAAAGCATTCCATGATTCTGTGATCCTGAAGCGGGAAGGATCCAGAGAGGGAAGCAGAATCCCACATCCCTTAGGGAATGGCAGAGTCCCAGGAGGGGAAGAGGTGGGGCAGGAAGCTCCAGTGAAGTCCCAGCATGATTTTTTAGGAACATTTGTCCCCAAATCAGCCATTGCCCTGGCCAGGGAATTTTCTGTGTCCCAGTACTAGGAATTGTCAGCCTAAAACACGCAGGGAAAAGGGAATTTTAACAACAAGCACTGAGCTGGGGCTCCAGGAGGAATGTCCCTTCATCCC